>CM038345.1:1297500-1452500 GCA_021464625.1 Proterorhinus semilunaris | reverse complement strand
CAAGAGCGACGCTGCCTTCAGGTGCTCTCGTAATGATGGGGAATACCAAATGGAGGCGAGTGTCCTCTCACCGCCGCATTTGAGCTAAACTTTTTTTTGTTTTGTTTAATTAAATGTTTTTTTTTTTGTAAATTGTTTTATTTTTATTATTATTTTATATTTTTTTTACACATTATGTCCATTGTATGTACATTTATAATACATATTTTACATAAGAGACATTTCATTTCCTTTTAGGATTGTCATGAGGCATCGAGATCATTTAAATTTTGATTTACCAACGCGATAAAGGAAAAGAAAAAAACAAACAACAAATAAATACAAAGTACACAGACAACGCCAAAGACGACAATAGGTTGCGTTCACGTGACATCACAACACCCCGAGACTCGCATAACAAATCGACCAGTGCATTTTCAGGGTGTGATCAATATCTCATTGATTACCCACATGGGGCAAAACAATTGTCATGCTTCACGATTTAACTGTGACACGCGTACCACAGTTTGGGAACCCCTGTTTTAGAGGATGCCAGGCAGGCCGAGTGCCAGCAGGAGCCACAGTATATTTGGAAACTTGCTTTATTTAATACATTTTTTTTCTTAACAATGTGTCTTTAATAGAGCAGGGGTTCCCAAACTGTGGTACGTGCCAGGCGACGTCGACTTCAACGGGAGTTTCCCTCATTCTGATCCGAGGAGCGTCTGTGGCCCCTCTTTTTTTTGTTTTTGTATTTACATATTCGAGTAAAAAAAAAAGTTGAATGTGTAAAACCTGAGTTCACTGTAATAATGGAGGAAATAAACATAATACATGTGATATTCCCAGTGTTTTCAAACGTTTGGGAACCACTGAAGGAGACGTACGGTTCCCATCCCTAGTTGGAGCTCTTTTATAGCCTCCAAACATATTCAGGAAGGTCATTACTGCTTAGAGATGATCCACAAAGTCTTAGAGATGATCCACAAAGTCTTAGAGATGATGAAATAAAGATGAACTAAAGCTTCGACAGCCGGACCTTTTATCACATCACAGTTATGGCAGAATGAGCTTCTCTTAAAAACATTTTGATCTGCTATTACAAAAGCTTCCCTCACCCAGTCCATGAAGAGGAAGAACCTGGATCAGAACTGAGACCAGAACCAGGAGCGACATGTTGATCAGCGTCTGGAGAGCGACTGAAGACGAGCTGCGGAGTTTCCTGTTTTCAACTCTTTATTATCGGCCGTGGTTTTTCTGCTGAAAACAAGAACCGCCCCAGTGTGAACTTGGTCTGAAGTATTTCATCATCATTTCAGACTAAAACTAAATTAAAAGTTGTTTATGAGACGAAAATGTCCAGATGTTCTGTCGATTCAAATCTGAATTATTAAAAATGAAAAGAAGAGACTAAATCATCCAACCTTCACTGAACTGCAGCAGTTTTGTAAAGAGGAATGATCCAAGATTCCTCCATGATGCTCCTGCTCCAGACTTCAGTGAGGAGAGGGTCTAACACCATGATGCTCCTGCTCCAGACTTCAGTGAGGAGAGGGTTTAACTCCATGATGCTCCTGCTCCAGACTTCAGTGAGGAGAGGGTCTAACACCATGATGCTCCTGCTCCAGACTTCAGTGAGGAGAGGGTCTAACTCCATGATGCTCCTGCTCCAGACTTCAGTGAGGAGAGGGTCTAACACCATGATGCTCCTGCTCCAGACTTCAGTGAGGAGAGGGTCTAACACCATGATGCTCCTGCTCCAGACTTCAGTGAGGAGAGGGTCTAACTCCATGATGCTCCTGCTCCAGACTTCAGTGAGGAGAGGGTTTAACTCCATGATGCTCCTGCTCCAGACTTCAGTGAGGAGAGGGTTTAACTCCATGATGCTCCTGCTCCAGACTTCAGTGAGGAGAGGGTTTAACTCCATGATGCTCCTGCTCCAGACTTCAGTGAGGAGAGGGTTTAACTCCATGATGCTCCTGCTCCAGACTTCAGTGAGGAGAGGGTTTAACTCCATGATGCTCCTGCTCCAGACTTCAGTGAGGAGAGGGTCTATCACCATGAAGCTCCTGCTCCAGACTTCAGTGAGGAGAGGGTCGTAGTGATTAACCCAAAGTTGAATAGTTTGGGAGGCAGAAAGACCTGAGACATTCACAACAGCGTGGAATAAGTAAGTGAACCCCTGTATTAAACATCTGCTGATTCTTCTTTTGCAGCAATAACGGCTTTTCTGTAGTTGCAGATTAGACGATCAGGATGAATCCTGGACCGTTCCTCTTTACAAAACCGCTGCAGTTCAGTGAGATTCAGGGGGTGCACTCACTTATTCCACGCTGTCCTGTGAATGTTTACATGTTATGGCCGATACAAATATGATCAAATGTAAATGTTTGGTATTAGTTTAATCATTCCTGTGATTTTAATAAAGGCAGAAATGTGTGTGTGCTTTTATTTTGAAGTGTGTTTACTGTTGTGCTTTTATTTTGAAGTGTGTTTACTGTTGTGCTTTTATTTTGAAGTGTGTTTACTGTTGTGCTTTTATTTTGAAGTGTGTTTACTGTTGTGCATTGCTGTTTTATTTCCTGTTTTAATCACCTGGACCCTTGCACCTGTGGCACTGTTCTTAACCTAGTTTTTTATCCAATGAGCATGGAGGCCGGGGGCGGCCACTTGGGTTTTACGGGACAGTGGACTACTTGACGAGAGGCGCGGGTAACGAGCAGGTCCTGGTCTGCGTGGGGGGCGGGGGACCTGAGCTCAGCGGCACTGGAGGGATACTAAGCCCCGTGAGCTGTCCCGCTGGTGCAGGTGTCTTTTAACGGCGCACCTTTTAACCTTTGGGACTGTATGGACGATCGAGAGTATGGAAACACTTTTATACATTTTTTACTAATGTTTTTTTATTAGGCCTTTGAATAAATGGTTTAATTCTTTTTTTAAACCGCCTTGTTTCATTGATGGCACTTGGGCTTAAACCCGGACAGATCCAGGCCTAGACCGTGGGCTATAGTTAAAGATCCAGGACATGTTGGTTCTGTTCCAGGCGAGAGCTCCTTCAGACACGCGTGTCTCTGAGCCACTTCCATGAACACAAGCCTGAGAAGCTGGAGGTCAGAACTCAGCGTTAAGGTTAAGGATCAACAGCACATTCTTAGTCACATCATTATTGTCTAACATGCTGGTTTAGACCAGGTTTAGACCAGGTTTAGACCTGGTTTAGACCTGGTTTAGACCTGGTTTAGTCCAGGTTTAGACCTGGTTTAGTCCAGGTTTAGACCTGGTTAAGACCTGGTTAAGACCTGGTTTAGTCCAGGTTTAGTCCAGGTTTAGACCTGCTTTAGTCCTGGTTTAGACCTGCTTTAGTCCTGGTTTAGACCTGGTTTAGACCTGGTTAAGACCTGGTTTAGTCCAGGTTTAGTCCAGGTTTAGACCTGCTTTAGTCCTGGTTTAGACCTGCTTTAGTCCTGGTTTAGACCTGGTTTAGACCTGGTTTAGACCTGGTTTAGACCTGGTTTAGTCCAGGTTTAGACCTGGTTTAGTCCAGGTTTAGACCTGCTTTAGTCCTGGTTTAGACCTGGTTTAGACCTGGTTTAGACCTGGTTTAGACCTGGTTTAGTCCTGGTTTAGTCCAGGTTTAGACCTGGTTTAGACCTGGTTTAGTCCAGGTTTAGACCTGGTTTAGACCTGGTTTAGTCCAGGTTTAGACCTGGTTTAGTCCAGGTTTAGACCTGGTTAAGACCTGGTTAAGACCTGGTTTAGTCCAGGTTTAGTCCAGGTTTAGACCTGCTTTAGTCCTGGTTTAGACCTGCTTTAGTCCTGGTTTAGACCTGGTTTAGACCTGGTTAAGACCTGGTTTAGTCCAGGTTTAGTCCAGGTTTAGACCTGCTTTAGTCCTGGTTTAGACCTGCTTTAGTCCTGGTTTAGACCTGGTTTAGACCTGGTTTAGACCTGGTTTAGACCTGGTTTAGTCCAGGTTTAGACCTGGTTTAGTCCAGGTTTAGACCTGCTTTAGTCCTGGTTTAGACCTGGTTTAGACCTGGTTTAGACCTGGTTTAGACCTGGTTTAGTCCTGGTTTAGTCCAGGTTTAGACCTGGTTTAGACCTGGTTTAGTCCAGGTTTAGACCTGGTTTAGACCTGGTTTAGTCCAGGTTTAGACCTGGTTTAGTCCAGGTTTAGACCTGGTTTAGTCCAGGTTTAGTCCAGGTTTAGACCTGCTTTAGTCCTGGTTTAGACCTGCTTTAGTCCTGGTTTAGACCTGGTTTAGACCTGGTTTAGACCTGGTTTAGACCTGGTTTAGACCTGGTTTAGTCCAGGTTTAGACCTGCTTTAGTCCTGGTTTAGACCTGGTTTAGACCTGGTTTAGACCTGGTTTAGACCTGGTTTAGTCCTGGTTTAGTCCAGGTTTAGACCTGGTTTAGACCTGGTTTAGTCCAGGTTTAGACCTGGTTTAGACCTGGTTTAGTCCAGGTTTAGACCTGGTTTAGTCCAGGTTTAGACCTGGTTTAGACCTGGTTTAGTCCTGGTTTAGACCTGGTTTAGTCCTGGTTTAGACCTGGTTTAGACCTGGTTTAGTCCAGGTTTAGACCTGGTTTAGACCTGGTTTAGTCCAGGTTTAGACCTGGTTTAGACCTGGTTTAGTCCAGGTTTAGACCTGGTTTAGTCCAGGTTTAGACCTGGTTTAGACCTGGTTTAGTCCAGGTTTAGACCTGGTTTAGTCCAGGTTTAGACCTGGTTTAGTCCAGGTTTAGACCTGGTTTAGTCCAGGTTTAGACCTGGTTTAGTCCAGGTTTAGACCTGGTTTAGACCTGGTTTAGTCCAGGTTTAGACCTGGTTTAGTCCAGGTTTAGTCCAGGTTTAGACCTGGTTTAGTCCAGGTTTAGACCAGGTTTAGTCCAGGTTTGATGATGATTTTAAAATTCCTGCACATTAAAGTCTTAAATACTTTTACTTTTTATTATAAAGTACATGTTACACTGCACACGCTAAGCTACACGCCGTGAGCCTCACTGCACACGCTAAGCTACACGCCGTGAGCCGCACTGCACACGCTAAGCTACACGCCGTGAGCCTCACTGCACACGCTAAGCTACACGCTGTGAGCCGCACTGCACACGCTAAGCTACACGCCGTGAGCCGCACTGCACACGCTAAGCTACACGCCGTGAGCCGCACTGTACACGCTAAGCTACACGCTGTGAGCCGCACTGCACACGCTAAGCTACACGCCGTGAGCCACACTGCACACGCTAAGCTACACGCTGTGAGCCACACTGCACACGCTAAGCTACACGCCGTGAGCCGCACTGCACACGCTAAGCTACACGCCGTGAGCCGCACTGTACACGCTAAGCTACACGCTGTGAGCCGCACTGCACACGCTAAGCTACACGCCGTGAGCCACACTGCACACGCTAAGCTACACGCTGTGAGCCACACTGCACACGCTAAGCTACACGCTGTGAGCCGCACTGCACACGCTAAGCTACACGCCGTGAGCCGCACTGCACATGCTAAGCTACACGCTGTGAGCCGCACTGCACACGCTAAGCTACACGCTGTGAGCCGCACTGCACACGCTGTGAGCCGCACTGCACACGCTAAGCTACACGCTGTGAGCCGCACTGCACACGCTAAGCTACACGCTGTGAGCCGCACTGCACATGCTAAGCTACACGCAGTGAGCCGCACTGCACACGCTAAGCTACACGCTGTGAGCCGCACTGCACATGCTGTGAGCCACACTGCACACGCTGTGAGCCGCACTGCACATGCTAAGCTACACGCAGTGAGCCGCACTGCACACGCTAAGCTACACGCTGTGAGCCACACTGCACACGCTAAGCTACACGCTGTGAGCCACACTGCACACGCTAAGCTACACGCCTTGGGCCACACTGCACACGCTAAGCTACACGCTGTGAGCCGCACTGCACACGCTAAGCTACACGCAGTGAGCCGCACTGCACACGCTAAGCTACACGCAGTGAGCCGCACTGCACATGCTAAGCTACACGCTGTGAGCCGCACTGCACATGCTAAGCTACACGCTGTGAGCCACACTGCACACGCTGTGAGCCGCACTGCACATGCTAAGCTACACGCAGTGAGCCGCACTGCACACGCTAAGCTACACGCTGTGAGCCGCACTGCACACGCTAAGCTACACGCTGTGAGCCGCACTGCACACGCTAAGCTACACGCAGTGAGCCGCACTGCACACGCTAAGCTACACGCTGTGAGCCACACTGCACACGCTAAGCTACACGCTGTGAGCCACACTGCACATGCTAAGCTACACGCTGTGAGCCGCACTGCACACGCTGTGAGCCGCACTGCACACGCTAAGCTACACGCTGTGAGCCGCACTGCACACGCTAAGCTACACGCTGTGAGCCACACTGCACACGCTAAGCTACACGCTGTGAGCCACACTGCACATGCTAAGCTACACGCTGTGAGCCACACTGCACACGCTAAGCTACACGCTGTGAGCCGCACTGCACATGCTAAGCTACACGCTGTGAGCCACACTGCACACGCTAAGCTACACGCTGTGAGCCACACTGCACATGCTAAGCTACACGCTGTGAGCTGCACTGCACACGCTAAGCTACACGCAGTGAGCCGCACTGCACACGCTAAGCTACACGCTGTGAGCCACACTGCACACGCAGTGAGCCGCACTGCACATGCTAAGCTACACGCTGTGAGCCACACTGCACATGCTAAGCTACACGCTGTGAGCCGCACTGCACATGCTAAGCTACACGCTGTGAGCCACACTGCACACGCTAAGCTACACGCTGTGAGCCACACTGCACACGCTAAGCTACACGCTGTGAGCCGCACTGCACATGCTAAGCTACATGCTGTGAGCCGCACTGCACACGCTGTGAGCCGCACTGCACATGCTAAGCTACACGCTGTGAGCCGCACTGCACACGCTAAGCTACACGCTGTGAGCCACACTGCACACGCTGTGAGCCGCACTGCACATGCTAAGCTACACGCTGTGAGCCGCACTGCACACGCTAAGCTACACGCAGTGAGCCGCACTGCACACGCTAAGCTACACGCAGTGAGCCGCACTGCACACGCTAAGCTACACGCTGTGAGCCGCACTGCACACGCTAAGCTACACGCTGTGAGCCACACTGCACACGCTAAGCTACACGCTGTGAGCCGCACTGCACACGCTAAGCTACACGCTGTGAGCCGCACTGCACACGCTAAGCTACACGCTGTGAGCCGCACTGCACACGCTAAGCTACACGCAGTGAGCCACACTGCACATGCTAAGCTACACGCTGTGAGCCACACTGCACACGCTAAGCTACACGCTGTGAGCCGCACTGCACACGCTAAGCTACACGCAGTGAGCCGCACTGCACACGCTAAGCTACACGTTTATGTGTGGACTGAATACAGTAGTTGTGTCTCTGGTCTTAAAGTGATTGTGTAATTGTTTGTATTTATGTTGGTGTGTGTTATATTGTGTCTTTCTGCCTCTTTGGACCTCGAGTCCAACATAAAGTTCAATTGAACTTTTATATTTTTACTTGAGTACATTTTTGGTCCTGTATCTGCACTTTTACTTAAGTAGAATATTGAGTACTTCGTCCACCCGTCGGGATTTGAACCCCAGACCTTCTGATCATGAGACGACCCGCTCTACCACCTGAGCCACCGTCGCCACAAACTGATAAATATATTGATGATTTTATTCAGGCCTAAATGTTGAAACAGTGAGAATCCGAGTAAAGCCACTTTATAAACCCTTTAGATTTATATACTACCCCCCCCTCCCCCCCCCCGCTTCACAATCAAGGACGAGAGAAATATAATTTTGAATCAGTCACATGGTTTGACAAATAAAACTTCTTGAATCTTGAAAAATATATATATATATATATATATATATATATACACTTTAGCAGAACCGTCCAATCCCAGACCGTGATCTGATCCATGTGATGAATCCAAAGACACGCGTGTGAACAGGATCACGCCCAGAACACGGCTGGTTTAGTCCCTGAAAAAGGGACTGTAAGAAAACGTGTCAATATGTTTAAAAACAGGAACGTGAAGATGAAATGTGTTTCTGACTCACAGTTCCTGAGCTGATCAGAACCAACGATAAGAAGCTTCCGTTTCTCTGAACTGATACGATCGTCCTTCACGTTTTCGCTTCGGTGCATTTGTCTCAGAGCAGATCTTTTCTAAAGCTGAAGTTTCTCTGAACTCTTCTAACAGAATAACTGTGTCATTAATGTGGAATCAAAAACCTGCTTGGGTTTGATCTGAACAGTTTCGCCCTGATCCATGTGACACGTGTCCGAGTTAATAGATCATAAAAATAAGAACACGGTCACATGACTTTAGCATGTTTCCCAAACACACTTCTCTTATACTGTTTTTAACGTGCTGTCGACCATCAGCCCCTATTCCACAGATCTACACCTTTAGCTCCTCGTCTCTCCAGGAGGGGAGTCAGAGGTCGATCACAGAGGACACAGTAGTGGACAGAGGTCAGAGGTCGATCACAGAGGACTCAGTAGTGGACAGAGGTCAGAGGTCGATCACAGAGGACACAGTAGTGGACAGAGGTCAAAGGTCGATCACAGAGGACTCAGTAGTGGACAGAGGTCGATCACAGAGGACACAGTAGTGGACAGAGGTCAGAGGTCGATCACAGAGGACTCAGTAGTGGACAGAGGTCAGAGGTCGATCACAGAGGACACAGTAGTGGACAGAGGTCAGAGGTCGATCACAGAGGACACAGTAGTGGACAGAGGTCAGAGGTCGATCACAGAGGACACAGTAGTGGACAGAGGTCAAAGGTCGATCACAGAGGACACAGTAGTGGACAGAGGTCAGAGGTCGATCACAGAGGACACAGTAGTGGACAGAGGTCAGAGGTCGATCACAGAGGACACAGTAGTGGACAGAGGTCAAAGGTCGATCACAGAGGACACAGTAGTGGACAGAGGTCAGAGGTCGATCACAGAGGACACAGTAGTGGACAGAGGTCAGAGGTCGATCACAGAGGACACAGTAGTGGACAGAGGTCAAAGGTCGATCACAGAGGACACAGTAGTGGTCAGAGGTCAGAGGTCGATCACAGAGGACACAGTAGTGGACAGAGGTCAGAGGTCGATCACAGAGGACACAGTAGTGGACAGAGGTCAGAGGTCGATCACAGAGGACACAGTAGTGGACAGAGGTCAAAGGTCGATCACAGAGGACACAGTAGTGGTCAGAGGTCGATCACAGAGGACAGGTTTTTCTAAGATTTTGCTTAAAAATGGTAAGTTGGATACCGGTCTAGTTAAAATCATTACAGTCCAAATGGCTCTTCTTCAGCAGAGGCCTCACCACCGCCCCCTACAGGCAGCAGGAGGACCCCCGTCTGAAGAGAGCAATTCATCCTGTGCAAAAGCTCGTCTTTAAAGGATTCATACAATGTTTTAAAAAACGGGGTTGGGACCGGGTCTAAAGGACATGTGGTGGGCCGGGTCTAAAGGACATGTGGTGGACCGGGTCTAAAGGACATGTGGTGGCCCGGGTCTAAAGGACATGTGGTGGGCCGGGTCTAAAGGACATGTGGTGGGCCGGGTCTAAAGGACATGTGGTGGCCCGGGTCTAAAGGACATGTGGTGGCCCGGGTCTAAAGGACATGTGGTGGCCCGGGTCTAAAGGACATGTGGTGGACCGGGTCTAGAGGACATGTGGTGGCCCGGGTCTAGAGGACATGTGGTGGCCCGGGTCTAGAGGACATGTGGTGGCCCGGGTCTAGAGGACATGTGGTGGGCCGGGTCTAGAGGACATGTGGTGGACCGGGTCTAGAGGACATGTGGTGGGCCGAGTCTAGAGGACATGTGGTGGACCGGGTCTAGAGGACATGTGGTGGGCCGAGTCTAAAGGACATGTGGTGGGCCGAGTCTAAAGGACATGTGGTGGACCGGGTCTAGAGGACATGTGGTGGACCGGGTCTAGAGGACATGTGGTGGGCCGAGTCTAGAGGACATGTGGTGGGCCGAGTCTAAAGGACATGTGGTGGACCGGGTCTAGAGGACATGTGGTGGGCCGGGTCTAGAGGACATGTGGTGGCCCGGGTCTAAAGGACATGTGGTGGCCCGGGTCTAAAGGACATGTGGTGGCCCGGGTCTGAAGGACATGTGGTGGCCCGGGTCTAAAG
This sequence comes from Proterorhinus semilunaris, assembly GCA_021464625.1. Lineage (NCBI taxonomy): Eukaryota > Metazoa > Chordata > Actinopteri > Gobiiformes > Gobiidae > Proterorhinus > Proterorhinus semilunaris. Next base: position 1,442,322 of record CM038345.1, on the reverse strand, counting down.
GACATGTGGTGGGCCGGGTCTAAAGGACATGTGGTGGCCCGGGTCTAAAGGACATGCGGTGGGCCGGGTCTAAAGGACATGCGGTGGACCGGGTCTAAAGGACATGCGGTGGACCGGGTCTAAAGGACATGCGGTGGGCCGGGTCTAAAGGACATGTGGTGGGCCGGGTCTAAAGGACATGTGGTGGGCCTCACTGAGGAGAAGACTTTATCATCTCAGCTTTAACCTGGACAAAACTGTGCCGTGTTTCCTCTGGAACAAGTCGAAACCAGATGTGTTTAAAGCCGTGTTACTTTGGGGAGATAAAATATTACATCTGAAAGTGTCGATCTTTCCCCTGGTCTGCAAACGCCTCACAGAGAGCGTCTGTGGGGTTTAAAGGAGGTCTGTTCAAATCAGGGTTTAAAACATTTTCTATTGTTGAGAAAAGGACTTTTGGGTTATTTTTGTTTTGTGGTTGGTGATTATTGTGGAAATAATTTATTTCTAGCATTTCTTTTTGCTGTATTGTAGGTCTTTTGTGGAGCACGGATTATTTGAAGATTTATTGTTATTTTGAATTTCCTCCATCTCCTCTCGGCCTTCCTGCAATTTCTATTTAATAGATTGATTGGATTTATTTTAGTGAGTATTTACATTATTTACATGAACATTGTTGCAGTGCAGAAAATAAATAAAGTAACACAAACTCAAAGGCCGAAGCAGGAAAGCTTGTAGGGCCTTCCCCCATGTTCGAGGTTCATTTACATTCCGGTTACAGAGATACAACATCTCGTGTTTTCTTACAATATAACACTTTACAAACTCCTGAATTACACGATTACAATTGTCCGCATTAACCTCACGAACAGCAGCATCGCTAAAGAAAAGCATTCATGTTTTACAAGAAGAAAATCACACGAGGTTTACAAGACTTCCAAAGATAAGACATGAAGATAGAAACGTCTGCAGTTTACCAACATCTATATAAACATGAATTTTTATTTTGTATTTACAATTTGTACTTTTCTTTCCCGTTCACATAATAACCAAATCCAGTCATTACTTGTAAACACCAGTCACCATTCTATTAATTGACCATTGATGTAGTTCTTTTATTGTTTGTGTTGTCTGCCTTGTTTAGTGAGGTGCCTTATAAAGTCAGGGTGTGATATGTCCAGTAGGGGGAGGGCAGTAGCCCCCCCACCAGCAAGCCCTCCCCCTGCTGCCCTCACTAGTTATTGTTGTGAGGCAGTTCTGAGCCCTATACTGGGGGGGGTAGATATTTTTTATTTTATTTATTTATTTATTTATTTATTTTTGAGCCGTTTACATTTTAACATTCACATTTACATCATTCTATTAGAGGCGCTCCAAAAAAAGAAAAGGAGTCGGCTGAAGCCAGAAGCTCGTATATATATATATATATATATATATATATATATATATATATATATATATATATATACGCCTACCCCGTAATCACTATGATATACATTTACATTTCCCGGTGATACTGCACAATCAGTCCGTATCCAAAATAATAATTCCGAAAAACAAAACAAAACAAAAACAATTACATTTACTCAAGTACATGAACTTGAGTAACTTATAGAAGTAACTGTACGCCTTAGAGTATTGTATCCATACAGTACTTTAACATTTTTACTGTACTCTTACGTGAATAAAAAATAATAGTTACATTTTCCATCCGAAGAAAAGCTTCAAAACATCAAGAAACAACATTCACCTGTGGATTACTACAATTAACCTTCTTTGAGTTTATCAATAAATGGACATAAAACAAAACTTACTACTACAGAGTTCAAACTGGACAAATGTACGGATTATATATCAGACTTGATCATAAACTAAACAAGGAAAAAATAAGATAATAAGAACAAGGTCACATGTCTTTAGCATCTTTAGCAGAACCGTCCAATCCCAGACCGTGATCTGATCCATGTGATGAATCCAAAGACACGCGTGTGAACAGGATCACGCCCAGAACACGGCTGGTTTAGTCCCTGAAAAAGGGATTGTAAGAAAACGTGTCAATATGTTTAAAAACAGGAACGTGAAGATAAAATGTGTTTCTGACTCACAGTTCCTGAGCTGATCAGAACCAACGATAAGAAGCTTCCGTTTCTCTGAACTGATACGATCGTCCTTCACGTTTTCGCTTCGGTGCATTTGTCTCAGAGCAGATCTTTTCTAAAGCTGAAGTTTCTCTGAACTCTTCTAACAGAATAACTGTGTCATTAATGTGGAATCAAAAACCTGCTTGGGTTTGATCTGAACAGTTTCGCCCTGATCCATGTGACACGTGTCCGAGTTAATAGATCATAAAAATAAGAACACGGTCACATGACTTTAGCATGTTTCCCAAACACACTTCTCTTATACTGTTTTTAACGTGCTGTCGACCATCAGCCCCTATTCCACAGATCTACACCTTTAGCTCCTCGTCTCTCCAGGGGGGGAGTCAGAGGTCGATCACAGAGGACACAGTAGTGGACAGAGGTCAGAGGTCGATCACAGAGGACTCAGTAGTGGACAGAGGTCAGAGGTCGATCACAGAGGACACAGTAGTGGACAGAGGTCAGAGGTCGATACCAGAGGACACAGTAGTGGACAGAGGTCAGAGGTCGATCACAGAGGACTCAGTAGTGGACAGAGGTCAGAGGTCGATCACAGAGGACACAGTAGTGGACAGAGGTCAGAGGTCGATCACAGAGGACACAGTAGTGGTCAGAGGTCAGAGGTCGATCACAGAGGACACAGTAGTGGACAGAGGTCAGAGGTCGATCACAGAGGACACAGTAGTGGACAGAGGTCGATCACAGAGGACACAGTAGTGGACAGAGGTCAAAGGTCGATAACAGAGGACACAGTAGTGGACAGAGGTCAGAGGTCGATCACAGAGGACACAGTAGTGGACAGAGGTCGATCACAGAGGACACAGTAGTGGACAGAGGTCAAAGGTCGATAACAGAGGACACAGTAGTGGACAGAGGTCAGAGGTCGATCACAGAGGACAGGTTTTTCTAAGATTTTGCTTAAAAATGGTAAGTTGGATACCGGTCTAGTTAAAATCATTACAGTCCAAATGGCTCTTCTTCAGCAGAGGCCTCACCACCGCCCCCTACAGGCAGCAGGAGGACCCCCGTCTGAAGAGAGCAATTCATCATGTGCAAAAGCTCGTCTTTAAAGGATTCATACAATGTTTTAAAAAACGGGGTTGGGACCGGGTCTAAAGGACATGTGGTGGGCCGGGTCTAAAGGACATGTGGTGGACCGGGTCTAAAGGACATGTGGTGGCCCGGGTCTAAAGGACATGTGGTGGGCCGGGTCTAGAGGACATGTGGTGGGCCGGGTCTAAAGGACATGTGGTGGGCCGGGTCTAAAGGACATGTGGTGGCCCGGGTCTAAAGGACATGTGGTGGGCCGGGTCTAGAGGACATGTGGTGGGCCGGGTCTAAAGGACATGTGGTGGGCCGGGTCTAAAGGACATGTGGTGGGCCTCACTGAGGAGAAGACTTTATCATCTCAGCTTTAACCTGGACAAAACTGTGCCGTGTTTCCTCTGGAACAAGTCGAAACCAGATGTGTTTAAAGCCGTGTTACTTTGGGGAGATAAAATATTACATCTGAAAGTGTCGATCTTTCCCCTGGTCTGCAAACGCCTCACAGAGAGCGTCTGTGGGTTTAAAGGAGGTCTGTTCAAATCAGGGTTTAAAACATTTTCTATTGTTGAGAAAAGGACGTTTGGGTTATTTTTGTTTTGGGGTTGGTGATTATTGTGGAAAATAATTTATTTCTAGCATTTCTTTTTGCTGTATTGTAGGTCTTTTGTGGAGCACGGATTATTTGAAGATTTATTGTTATTTTGAATTTCCTCCATCTCCTCTCGGCCTTCCTGCAATTTCTATTTGATAGATTGATTGGATTTATTTTAGTGAGTATTTACATTATTTACATGAACATTGTTGCAGTGCAGAAAATAAATAAAGTAACACAAACTCAAAGGCCGAAGCAGGAAAGCTTGTAGGGCCTTCCCCCATGTTCGAGGTTCATTTACATTCCGGTTACAGAGATACAACATCTCGTGTTTTCTTACAATATAACACTTTACAAACTCCTGAATTACACGATTACAATTGTCCGCATTAACCTCACGAACAGCAGCATCGCTAAAGAAAAGCATTCATGTTTTACAAGAAGAAAATCACACGAGGTTTACAAGACTTCCAAAGATAAGACATGAAGATAGAAACGTCTGCAGTTTACCAACATCTATATAAACACGAATTTTTATTTTGTATTTACAATTTGTACTTTTCTTTCCCGTTCACATAATAACCAAATCCAGTCATTACTTGTAAACACCAGTCACCATTCTATTAATTGACCATTGATTTAGTTCTTTTATTGTTTGTGTTGTGTGCCCTGTTTAGTGAGGTGCCTTATAAAGTCAGGGTGTAATATGGCCAGTAGGGGGAGGGCAGTAGCCCCCCCACCAGCAAGCCCTCCCCCTGCTGCCCTCACTAGTTATTGTTGTGAGGCAGTTCTGAGCCCTATACTGGGGGGGGGGGGGGGGGGTAGATAATAAGAACAAGGTCACATGTCTTTAGCATCTTTAGCAGAACCGTCCAATCCCAGACCGTGATCTGATCCATGTGATGAATCCAAAGACACGCGTGTGAACAGGATCACGCCCAGAACACGGCTGGTTTAGTCCCTGAAAAAGGGATTGTAAGAAAACGTGTCAATATGTTTAAAAACAGGAACGTGAAGATAAAATGTGTTTCTGACTCACAGTTCCTGAGCTGATCAGAACCAACGATAAGAAGCTTCCGTTTCTCTGAACTGATACGATCGTCCGGCCACGTTTTCGCTTCGGTGCATTTGTCTCAGAGCAGATCTTTTCTTTTTTTTTTTTTTTTATATTTTATTTAGATTTTCAAATTAAACAGACACACAAACAAACAAACAAACAAACACGGCTCAGATGCAGCAATTGCCAGTTGTTTACAGTCATATTTAGTACAGCAGTAGGAGGAAAGGTTGTCAATACAGGAACACAATTGGTTTACTGTATTTTAGCTTTTTCAAAGTGAGTTAAGAATGGGTTCCAAGAACGAAGAAACGTGTCCATTTGACTGGTGCGGAGTTTTTCCATTTGTATTATGGATAGCATTTCAGTGACCCATACCTGAAAGGAAGGAGGAGTGTGAGACTTCCATTCCCTCAGTATCAGTCTCTTGGCAACTATCAATCCCAGCTCCAATGGCTGTCGCATTATAGTTGGAATTGTCCTTGTTGTTTGTGAGCAGCCAAAAATAGCAAGTCCAGGCTCAGGCTGGAGGGGCCTCTGATATGCCTTGGAGTACCAGTCAAATATTCTAGACCAAAAGTTTGTCAATGAGGAGCAAGCCCAAAAAGCATGGGACAGTGTACCCTCTGACATATTACATCTGTCACACACTGGGGAAACTGACGGATATATTCTATGTAATCTGACCTTGGAGTAATGTAAGCGATGGACAATCTTAAATTGAATTAATTGGTGCCTGCTGTTAATAGAGCAGGAATGAATATTAGACAAACAGGTGTTCCACATGGATTCAGACAGTTCCACACCTAGTTCCTCTCTCCAAGTATCCCTAGTTTTCACAGTGTGCGCAATAATACAATCATTAAATAGACGTACAGTTCTTGAAATAAGACGCTTGGCGGAAGGAGGGCTCTTACAAATATCATACATTTCATGTTCCATGGGTAGATTTTGAAAATCTATAATTTTTGATTGGGTGTAATGTCTAACCTGCAAATACCGAAAGAAATGGGAATTAGAGAGATTATATTTTTCTTTCATTTGGTTGAATGATGCAAATTTACCGTCAATGTACAGATTATTAACTGCGATCAAGCCCCTCTTCCTCCAGTCATGGTACGATAGGTCATGCCAGGGTGGCAGAAAACAATGGTTAAAACATATAGGTGTTTGTACCGATGTATTTGGGAGTTTTAGAAAGCTCCTAATCTGGTTTAAAATTCTTACTGACTGTTTTACCACAAAGCATAAATTCTTATAGGACCCTGGCTTTTCAAATTTGGAAAATAACATAGCTGGCAACGAAGAATTATTTACAGAGTTGGCCTCCATCCTAAGCCATAACGGGGTTGTAGGTGTCTGATTATCCAGGGATCCCTGCTGCCAGAACATCAATGCCCTAACATTGGCAGCCCAGTAATAGTGTTTAAATACAGGCAGGTCCAACCCTCCCTCTAACCTAGACTTCTGCAAGTGCGCTTTTGAAATTCTGGCATTTTTACTATTCCAAATATAGGACAGGATAATTGAATCCAAGTCTTTAAAAAAGGCCGCAGAGAGATAAATGGGGAGATTTTGACATAAGTACAAAAATTTGGGAAGGGAGATCATTTTAATTGAGTTTATGCGTCCAACCATTGATAGGGGAAGGATTTTCCAACATTCAATATTTTGTTTTAATTTTGAAAAAAATTCTGCAAAATTTAATTTGAATATTAGTTTTGGATCTTTTGGTATAGTCAAACCAAGGTATGTGAAATGATCATTAACTATTTTGAATGGAACACTTTGTAAAAAACCTGATGAATACGTACTGGAAAGAGGCACAAACTCGCTCTTTGACCAGTTGATCGTGTACCCTGATATTTTACCAAAAGACTCGATCAACTCGAGAAGAGGGGGAACTGATTTTTCAGCATTATGTAAATACAGTATTACATCATCAGCATATAAACTGATAAGTGTTTCAACACCTCCAACCTGAAGCCCCTTCACGTGTGGATGCTCTCGTATTGTTACAGCAAGAGGCTCCAGTGCAATAGCAAAAAGCGCCGGAGACAATGGACAGCCTTGCTGAACTGAGCGCTGCAAAGAAAATGGGGCTGACCGATCACCATTTGTCAGAACAGAACAGCATGGTTTTGCATACATCAGTTTCACCCAAGAGATAAAAGTTTCCCCAAATCCGAACCTACGCAGCGACTCAAACATATAAGGCCATTCGACCTGATCAAAAGCTTTGTGTGCATCAAGGGACAAAATAGAGGCCCCATCAATACCACTAAAATCAGAGTAAATAGCATTGAGCAGCCGCCTGACATTAGAAAAAGAGAGTCTGCCGGGAATGAACCCTGTCTGGTCAGGATGGATGATAGAAGCCAAATATTTGTTCAATCTAGTAGCCAAGATTTTAGCTATTACTTTGCGATCAAAGTTTTGAAGCGCAATTGGCCTAAAGCTTGCAGGATCAGTTTCCTCTCTGCCCTTTTTTAAAATCACAGAAATGTTTGCTTCATAAAGTGTGTTTGGCAATTTTTCATTATTTTTAGAATTATACATCATCCTGAGCATAAGTGGTGCAAGAATATCACAAAATCTCTTATAGAATTCTGCGCAGTAACCATCAGGTCCAGCAGCCTTGCCTGATGGAAATGACTTTATGGCATTGATGACTTCCTGCAGAGTGAAGTCTGCATCAAGATACTTTGTGGCATCACCACTCAATTTGGGCAATGATATAGAGTCAAAGAAATCATTCAGATTAGTTTGTGAAACATTGTTTTTGGAAGAGTAAAGCTCAGAATAGAACTCACTGAAACGATGGTTTATGTCAGCAGGATTGGTTAGAAGAATGCCTGTTTTGGACTTAATACCACGAATTGCTCTCGGAGCCTGGGCACTCTTAAGCTGTTGTGCTAACAGTTTACCAGGTTTATCTCCAAGCTCAAAATGTTTCTGCCTTAATTTCAGAAGTAAATTCTTAACTTGGCCACTCATAATACCATTGTATTCATATTTAAGCTTCAGTATCTCTTTATAATGATCTGGTGATTTCGAATTTTGGTATGTTCTTTCAAAAATAGGAAGAGTGTTGTTAATTTCAAGCAGTCGCATCTCTCTCTCTCTCTTTTAATGGCTGAGGTGTAGGATATTATATCACCACGTAAAACGACTTTTAATGTTTCCCATAGGGTCGAGTCAGAGACTTCCCCATTATCATTTAATTCTATAAAATCTTTCAATTTAGAGGTCATATTCTTAACAAAGCTGTCATCACTTAGAAGGTTTGGGTTAAAACGCCAGGAATACGTCGGCTTTGGGAGGGAAATATTTAATGATATTGCCAAGGGGCTGTGGTCAGAAATCAAAATATTATGATATTTGGAATTGGTGATCTGAGAAATAAGGTTAGAGCTGATCAAAAAATAATCAATCCTACTGTAGGATTTGTGAACATTTGAGTAGAACGAATACTCTTTACTTGTAGGATGCTGTATCCTCCAAATATCTACTAGATTCCTAGCTTTCAAAAGGTTGTGTAGAAGCTTTACAGATGCAATTTCAGGTGCTGGTCGTGTAGATAATCTATCTAAGAAAGGATCCAGATAGCAGTTAAAATCCCCGGCTATTATTATGTTTGAGTCACTATCGTCTGGAAGCAGATCAAAAACCTTTCTAAAAAAATTGGGCTCGTCCGTGTTCGGACCATATATATTAAGCAGGGTTAATGAAAACGAGCTTATAGTACCAGAGACCAATACATATCTACCAAGAGGGTCATTGTTAACAGAAGTTACCTTAAATGGGATATTTTTTCGAAACAATATTGCCACACCACGGGCGTGCGACGTAAATGGCGATTGATATATCTGAGACACCCAATTACACTTCAACCTATGTTGCATAGATGTTTTGATATGGGTCTCTTGCAAAAAAATAATATCCGCAGAAAGAGATTTTAGGTGTTTAAAAACTTTTCCCCTCTTGACTGCACTACCAAGCCTCTTCACGTTCCATGAAATCAGTTGTATGTCTCTACCTCCTACCTGAATTTTACCTTGTACTTGAGTCATTTAGAAAAAATGAGAAAAAATACAAATACTGTTGTAATATCAAAAACAAGCGAGTAAAACATTTGCATCTGAGCCGAACAACAACAACAACAACACAGTCCCATAACCGCCCCCCCTCCCTCCCCTCCGCGTCCCCCGAACCTGACGCGTATCTTCCCCTCTTAGCCAAAACAGGAGCTGCTGGACAAATAGTAGGCTCGACCTACGCAGCGCCCTCCACCACAACGTAATTATTATTATTTATTATTTTTATTTATTTTTTTGAAAATTGAAAGCTATGTAACACCTTGAAAACAAAGTAAAATACGCCTTTAAAAGGAAATTGTCCTGCGCCCTGATGTATTAATATTTGTCAAGTGTCTGCACTGTCACTTGCTGACAAGCAGTTCGAAGAATGGCCAACAGTGTGGCGCATTTCACGCACAAACACGCTCACCTTGAATAAAACGTAAACATTATCATCACATCCTTTGACCATCTGCCAAAGCGCTACGTTTCTTCAGTAAACGAGCCGCTTCAGCTGCCGCTGGATCGTTGAAAACCTCCGGAGTGTCTTCCTCTTCACGCCAGAAAACATGAAGCCTGGCCGGGTAGCGCAGGTGATGTTTAACTCCTCCATCTCTCAGGGCTTTCATCACGTCTCGGAAGGCACGGCGCTGGCCCATCACTTCGTTAGTATAATCCGGGAAGATCAGAACTTTGCTTCCTTTGTACAACATCGACTGCGTCCTGCCGAGGCGTAGAATCAGCTCCTTCACCTGAAAATGGTGAATGCGGGCCATGATGGTGCGCGGCTTGCCACCCGCCGCTGGTTTGGGCTGAAAAGAGCGATGCGCACGGTCAACTTTGACTGGATGTGGGAAGTGCTGTTTCCCCAGCAGTTCAGGAATGAGTTTGGAAACAAAATCAGTTGGTTTTCCATCTTCTGAATCTTCTTTTATACCAACAATCTTGATGTTGTGTCTGCGGGACCGGGCTTCTAAATCCAGTAGTTTTGTTTGAAGCTGGCTGGCGTACCTTGTTAAATCTTCACACTTGGTTTCAAGCATTTCCACACGTACTTCAAGTCCGCTGGTCGTTTGCTCTTGACTGACCATGCGGCTTTGCAGGTCAGTTTGCACGGAGAGCACAGACTGAAACTTGATGTCAAAGGCATCAAAGCGTTCATCGAGTCTCCCCAGAATCGTCTCTGACATTGCCTTACACATTTCCTTACACATCTCGTATATGTGGGTTTTGTCATCTGAGGCGGAAGCCGGAGGTTTAGCAGAGGGCTCGTTGGAGCGGCTATCGCTAGTACTAGCCCCGCTAGCATTAGCACTGCTGATGTATCCATCGATAGTCTTGGGCTTCCCAGGAGGGTTTCTTTGCCGCGACATTTTCAAATTAGCGAAGTTCAACGGATGAGATAGGCAAACGAGCAAAAAAAAGAAGCTCTTGGACAGTTTTATTGTGGTGTTAGGTAATTTTGCATAAATTGCGGTGGAGAGCACAAGCTAAGCACGTCTACATCCCACACATGCGCACTAGCGCCCCCCAGAGCAGATCTTTTCTAAAGCTGAAGTTTCTCTGAACTCTTCTAACAGAATAACTGTGTCATTAATGTGGAATCAAAAACCTGCTTGGGTTTGATCTGAACAGTTTCGCCCTGATCCATGTGACACGTGTCCGAGTTAATAGATCATAAAAATAAGAACACGGTCACATGACTTTAGCATGTTTCCCAAACACACTTCTCTTATACTGTTTTTAACGTGCTGTCGACCATCAGCCCCTATTCCACAGATCTACACCTTTAGCTCCTCGTCTCTCCAGGGGGGGGTCAGAGGTCGATCACAGAGGACTCAGTAGTGGACAGAGGTCAGAGGTCGATCACAGAGGACCAGTGTTGGGAATAACGCCGTTATCGTTACAATTGGACTGAATGAGCGCCGCGGTGTCGGCGTGGGGAGAGCAGGGAGAGGGTGGGCGGAGTCTCACGGAGACTCGCGCTGCCTGTGTGCCAGAGCTCGTGCTCTCTGCTCCAAAAACTACGTGTGTCCCGGACCCGCGGCTCGTCCTCCCCACAGCGCGGGGCGGCCGCGGGGAAATCGAGTTGGTCATTGATCTAGTGTTGGAACTTATTTTTAACCCAAAGATGCAGAATCGGTGGAGACGCGTCTTCCCCCCCCCCTCTCCCTCTCTCTCTCTCGGGCCTTTTCTTCTTCCTCTGTCCCCGCCCTCCACTCCAGAGAGACTGTAGGCCGCTAAGTTTCTGTTAGGACATTTAACCTGATATCTGCTGATGATTGTTTTACGTTTTGCCTGATGAATGAACGGAGAGACTTTATGCACAATGCCTGTGCGTAAAGTCTGCCCTGATCGTTGGCACATGTTTCTGTTCCTCCTCATTCTCTGTGAACACGGACGTTTTCCTACATTAATAAAACAGCGACGCAAATACTGGTCAATACCTACTTGTTTGAGAAAGCGTAAATGTAAATGTGTTATATTTCTATTGTTATATATATATATATATATATATATATATATATATATATATATATATATATATATATATATATATATATAACACTCTACCCCCAATGCAGTTCATTCAGTTAATATGACTTCTGAAAACTGCTAAAAAATAAAAAAATAATCTAAATTCTTTGATATATATCGCAATTTTTTTAACAGTAACACAAATAGTTACTTTCATTATAGAGTAATTCAGTTACTAACTCTAGTTACTAACTTACTTTTTGGAACAAGTAGTGAGTAACTATAACTAATTACTTTTTTAAAGTAACGTTCCCAACACTGCAGAGGACACAGTAGTGGACAGAGGTCAGAGGTCGATACCAGAGGACACAGTAGTGGACAGAGGTCAGAGGTCGGTCACAGAGGACACAGTAGTGGACAGAGGTCAGAGGTCGATCACAGAGGACACAGTAGTGGACAGAGGTCAGAGGTCGGTCACAGAGGACACAGTAGTGGACAGAGGTCAGAGTGCCGTTCTTGCTGAGGCCTCTCCTCCTAATTTTAGCAGTGCCTTTTCAAGCAGAAATGGAAAAAAAGGGAGGGGGCACCCGGCCAGGTTTCAGTTAGAAATGATGAGGGTCATGTGATCGATGACCTGTTTAACAATACTCACGTCTACCTCGTCACAGTCCAAGGATTTCTTATTTATGACATTTATGACTTTATCAGTTGTTCTTGTCCTGTTGTTGGCCTAAGAAACATTGTGTTTGGGTTTTCCTGGACACAGTCATGATTATATTTGTGCTTGGTGGAGTTAGTGAGGAGGATCATTGAGGTCCTAGGCTTATGAAGAACTTTCATGATTTTCAATTTTCTGACCATTTGACATGAAGCTCTGTGGAACATTTCCTTTTGAGGTCCTTCGATACATCATTTACAGAACACCAGAGAGCTTTAGTGTTTGTCTTATTTTTTCGAGTAGTGCACTATGATCATTTTTTTTGCAGTTTCTTATTATGTTGGTAAGTTTGTATCTTTTGTGCTTATTTTCAGATTCACTTCGTATAGTGAATTCTTTTTCTTACATGCATTTGCTAAACCCGTCCAGGGACTCATTATCTTTTTCTTTTTACGATTGCTTTCTGTTTTTGGCCAGTGCAGGTCGTAGAGGGCCGTGAAAGTTCTTAAGGAGACATTATCAGCTGCATCTACGTTGGTTTCTTCCAAGAGAGATTTCCAGTTTTTGTTTCTGCTAAACTGACTTTAAAGGCGTCGAGCGCGTTATCACTTAACAATCTGATAAGTTTAGTGACATGAGTTTTTCCATCGTTAGTTTTCCTATTTTTTAGATTATACAAAACAAAAACAGGTCGGTGATCACTTACATCCGTTACTAGAATCCCACTTGGAAGGTCTTTGCTGAGAACATTTGGAAATATATGATCAATTAGTGAGAAACTGTGTGGAGTTATTCGTGTTGGCCTGGTTATTTTAGGAAACAAACACAGACTGTATAGAGTATTTCAGAAAAAACCTATGAGTTTTTATTTTAAGTAAATCAATGTTAAAATCTCCACACAAAAACACTTCCCAGATAGCAGAAGGACATTGTTTCAACACTGAAATAGTTTTATGGCCTGTGATTGAATAGATGTTGAACACAACGTTGATTTTTGATCTTTTCTGACATAGAATCAATGTCATGCAAAAAAAACATTGATTAGGAGTTGAATAGATGTCAAAATTCAAACATTTTTAAACATGGATTCAACATTGAATAAACTATAGAAATATACCTATATTCACCCTTTTTTTTAAACGATATTTTGATTACTGGAGCTACTTACCGCGTCACCACATGAATCAGCCTCTAAACAGCATTCACCGCGTCGTCATGTTGAGTCATCTCCACCGGCCACAGTCCAGACTCTGAATCTGAGGCCTAACATCCACTTCCCCCTGTTTGTGCACATTATGCATCCATATAGCTCTCAGAATCACCACTTTATCCAAGTTTACCCCGGTATTTACATTACGGAACTTTACAGCTCGTGCCCCATTTAAATGGTTATTTTGGTGCCTTTAGCGCGACAGTGCCTCCTGCAGTCCTAAGACCGTCATTACAGCCTAATACTGCATTTACTTGACAGAGTCCAACACTTTTTCAGCCTTTGCTTCCATAAATATAGCACAACCCAGAACCAGTGCCTCCGTGAAGAACGAGCAGTAAATGAAACAAACTAAAAGCATTTGGAGCAGAAGAGCGTGAGGCATGGAGGAACGGCAGGAGATTGAGTTTGTGGCCAAATAACACCAGAAAAACATGGTACACTCATTACTTCATATTTTCGTATGAGGTGATATATTGGGGTAGATTAAAGTATAAAACGGTTTTCTCCACAACATTGAGTAAGGAATGTTTAATTTTTGTTTTGCTATCAAGATGTTACCACTGTGCAATTGACAGGACCATCTCACTGACGGCTATATCCAGGTAATTGTAGCGTGTATAAAATCAATCAATATTCAGTCATACATTTGAATTGAAAATAATAACTTTATTCCTTTTGCAAATCTAAAATCCAAGGGTTTAGACACAAAAGTGCAAATTACAGTTGATAAAATGGCAAAATATGGACAGTGGGAAAAATTATTAGAACAAGAAAAGTGTGTGTTTAGTTCCACTGGCAAACGGCATCGGGAGATGATGGGAGAAGGTCCAGCAGACGCAGATGAATTAACTTTTGACAATTTCTTTGGTTCCTGGGAGCTTTCCTCAGCAGCTGCACCTACGATAAATACATACAAATTGTCGTGTTTATGGTTATCATGGTTGATAATAAAATAATTGGAGCATTTAGAGCACTATACATTTAGAGGATCATTTTGTAATAGGAAAATTGGATTGGTTCTAGTTTTATATGTATTTCCCCATATTTCGATACCATGCGTTAGGTATGGTGTGACAAGAGAACTATAAAGTAAAGGTAATGCATTTTTGTTCAAAATATATTGCAACTCATACAAAATTGCAATCGTTTTTGATACTTTCTTTTGCACGTTTAAAATATGCGGTTTCCATGTCATTTTACAATCAATGATCACTCCAAGAAATTGTATATGAGTTACTCTTTCTATTTCATTTTCGTTAATAGTGATCCTGGTCTCATTATTTATCTCTTTATTGCTAAATACCATACATTTTGTTTTATATAAATTTAGTGAATTTATTATGTATTCAAATCAAACCAATCTTTAGTTTATATAATTCTCTCTCTACCACCAACACAAGCTCTAAAGGATTTGGGCCAAAGCAATAAATTGTTGTATCCGCGAAGAGAATAAAATGAAGAACATCAGATACTTTACAAATATCATTAATATATAACAAAAATAACTTGGGGCCCAAAACGGAGCCTTACGGAACACCACAATTAATTCTCTGTGAGCAGGACGCAACTCCATTTAAGTTAACATTGAAAACGATCTGTTAAATAATTTTCTAACCAACAATGTACGTTTCCCCTGAATCCATATTTTTCCAATTCATGTAATAATATAATAATATATGTAAATCTAAAAAACTCAGATTGTATGTAATTTGTTATCTACTGGTTGTGATATATTTTGTACCATTTTAACAAGTGCCATTGTTGTTGACCTATGAGCTCTGAAACCAAACTAATATTCTTTCATTATATTGTTCACTTCAACATAGCTATCTAATCTTTTAACAAATAATTTCTCTAATATTTTAGAAAATTGTGACAACAGAGAAATAGGTCGATAATTACAAAACAAATGTTTGTCGCCACCTTTGTACAATGGGAGAACTTTTAATATTTTAATTTGATTTGGGAATATGCCAGTTTTAAAGGCTTGATTACAAATATATGTAAATATTACATTTATATGTTATCGTTTTGAATGGGCAGCATTCGCTATAGATTTCTAGTCCTCTCTCTAAAAAAATACCAGGTTGAATTAACGCCGAGGCTTCATGACAAAAAACAACAAAAACGTGACAAAGATGCAGCGGCAACGTGTAAAAAAAAATCACTTTTGTAGGTCTTAGCTTTCAGATGAGATGTTACACTGTTGCTCTCCAGTCCAGAAGCTTTTAGATTTGGGTAAAGCCAAACTGGAGCACGCTGTAATTAGTAGCAAGCAAGCAAGCAAAGTTTATTTATATAGCACCTTTCTCAGACAGAAGGTCACAAAGTGCTTCACATCAAAAACAAGCAATGATTAAAAACACAGGAAAAAAATTACACAAATCAAACAACAGTGGAGACAGTCATATCAGCCGTGTGGAGTATGTCTCCCTCTTGTGGTGGTTCTGAGACACTGCCGCTTGTGGTGTTGTCTCTATGGTAATATGAACCAAACCGGAACAATGCGCTCAAGTACTACAGTTTTCACATAATATGGAGTCTATACTCCATCCAGGGAATATAAGTACACATGCTACTTTTACTTTTATCAAATAACTGGCTACTTACGGTAAGCTTGTATTCACTTGTAATGACTATTGTCAAGACTAGTAGAAGATTGTGGGATTGGAATTACAGTAGAAGTAGTAGCTAGTTGCAGTGTTGGAGAGCAACTAAATACATGTATTTACAATACTCATTTTGAGTAAATGTATTCTGATAAAGTTACACTTTTGAGAGTATTTAGAATACAGTTACTTTCCAAATATCAAGGGGAAACATCCCAGTATCAATCTTTCCATTTTAGCTCCATGTTGCACGGCATTATTAGGAAATAACTTTTAACGTTGAGCTGTTTTTCCTCCTAAACTAAAACAAAGATTTTATGCCACAGTTCATACCAACACACGTGTCACATGATGCTGTATCTGCTGCTCCATTCGCCGAGAGAGTTTAAGAGTTCCTAATTAATGGTAAGTGTCTCCATTTTTGCAATTATAAGGCATATTTGTCAATATATTCACAATCAATTTGAAAGTATTCAATATATTCAGAATACAGTACTCTGACAAAGTAACGGAATACGTTACAACATACATTTTAAGGCAAGTATTCAGTAACTAAATACAACGTCAAAGTATTCTTCCCAACACTGGCTAGGTGTAATGGTAGAAGTTGTGGTGGAGAAACGCAATAGAATAAGAAAAACATCTAGGTTTGATCCAGGTTTTCTACGCTGTTGGCCGCACTTTCAATAATAGTTTATAAAGATGAGGAAAGAATAAATTGTCATAAAAAATGCAAACAACATTTTTAATTTCTCTTTTTCATGTTGCATGTTTTATATTGATGCCAAAGACAAAAATGGAGCACGGTGTGAATGCAGCTTTGGAGAGTTCAATAGAAGCCCCGCCTCAGCTGAGCAATCTCCAAGAGCATCCTGGGAAATGTGGGCATGAGCGGATGTTTGCCACTCTCCATCACGAGCAGCAGAAACTTAGGCAAGTCCTACATTTGGCGAACGCTGTTCTCCTCAGCGGTCCCGACTCCCAGTGTTCACAAGAAGAGTCCCCACGCCGGTTCAGTTCTGAAAAGACTGCTTTGTCCTGTGACTCAGAAGTGTTGCTTAAAGATACTGGACCCACAAAGGCTGGTCACGCATCAGTCCACCCACGAGAATCCACTTTTGGTTCTGAAGCAGAAGCCGGAGACGTCAGACTTCAGCTGCCGTGCTCCCTCTCTGTCTATGAACAATACGAGCTCTGCACGGAACATCTGCGTCGACAGAAGATAGGACGTAACGTAGTAGAGCTGTCAAAGGAGAGGGCAAAGCTGGACCAAAAATGTCCACAAAGTGCTGAAAAGGTGGAAAAAGTCTTTATAGCTGAGCAGCAGAGCGGAATAACCAGCAATAGAGTGCGCCCTGTAAGCGAGGAGAGCCTGCCTCGTTGCTATGGAGATGTGTCTAAGGAGGAGGAACCAGAACAAAAACATGACGGGGATGGCAAAGGTATAGTTGTAGGAAATATGGTATTTACATTTTTTTTAAAAAGGAGACGTATTTGTCTACTTGACCTTGTGTTGCAGTGGCATCACGGCGGAAAAGTGATGAAGGAACCTCCAAAGGTGGAAATAAACCGACTTCTTTATTAACAAATGGAGGACCACTGCAAAGGTAAGGCAAGGCAATTCAAAGTGCTTCACAGTTGCATAAAATTACAAGAAAACAGATCAAATCATTAAAACATCAACATAAAGTTAATGAATTCCAGTAAAAGGCAAGAGTGCAGATAAAATACTTTCAGTTTTCATCTGCTCGGGTAAAAAGAGCTGTTTTCAGCCTGGATTTGAACATTGTCAGAGTTGAGGCCTGTCTCACATCCTCATGAAGACTGTTCCAGATTTTAGCTTTAGCCTCAGCGTGTTTAGTCCTGACTCTGGGAACCACCAGGAGACCCCTCCCTGAAGTTCTCAGGGCCCGAGATGGTTCATACGGCTCTAACATGTCAGAGATGGACTTTGGTGCTAAACCATGAAAAGACTTGTACACGAGCAGAGCTGTTTTAAATTCTATTCTCTGAGTGACAGGAAGCCAGTGCAGGGACCGGAGCACTGGACTAATATGGTGGTATTTCCTGGTTCTTGTCAGGACTCGAGCAGCAGCGTTCTGGAAGTTCTGCAGCTCTAACAGCTCGTTTAGAAAGGCCAGTGAGCAGCCGTTACAGTAGTCTAACCTGCTGGAGACAAACGCATGGATGAGTGTCTCCAAGTCTGGTTTTGACACTATTCCTCTGATCTTCATGTTTTTCAGACGGTAAAAAGCTGATGATGTTATTGCTTTGATGTTTAAGTTCAGGTCTGAGTCCATGATTACTCCTAGATTTCTAACCTGATGTTTTGGTTTTAGAGAGAGAGACTCAAGGTGACTGATAACACTTTGTCTTTGTGTCTGTGGGCCAAAAACAATGATCTCAGTTTTGTCTGAGTTTAGTTGGAGAAAGTTGTTTTGCACAAACTGATCTGTTCGATGCAGTGACAGAGAGTATCTACAGGCCCATGTTCACCTGTATCAGTGACAGAGAGTATCTACAGGCCCATGTTCACCTGTATCAGTGACAGAGAGTATCTACAGACCCATGTTCACCTGTATCAGTGACAGAGAGTATCTACAGGCCCATGTTCACCTGTATCAGTGACAGAGAGTATCTACAGGCCCATGTTCACCTGTATCAGTGACAGAGAGTATCTACAGGCCCATGTTCACCTGTATCAGTGACAGAGAGTATCTACAGGCCCATGTTCACCTGTATCAGTGACAGAGAGTATCTACAGGCCCGTGTTCACCTGTATCAGTGACAGAGAGTATCTACAGGTAGATCTGAGTGTCATCTGCGTAGTTGTGGTACGACGCATTGTTGCTGTTTATTAGCTGACCCAATGGAAGCATGTACAAGTTGAATAAGAGGGGTCCCAAGATTGACCCCTGGGGGACTCCACAGGTCACGGAAATTTTGTCTGAGACACAGTTGCCAATTTCGACAAAGTACGTCCTGTCCTCCAGATAGGACGTAGGACGAACCAGAGATTCCCACCCAGTTTTCTAACCTGTGAAGTAAGATCCCGTGGTCCACTGTGTCAAAGGCTCAGGTCCAGCAGAACTAAAACTGAGACCTTACCTGCGTTGGTGTTCATACGGAGATCATTGGTCACCTTGATCAGAGCTGTCTCAGTGCTGTGGTGGGGCCTAAAACCTGACTGGAAAGTATCAAACACATTGTTAGATAGGAGAAAGTAAGTGAGCTGTTGATATATTACTTTCTCCAGGACTTTTCCTAAGAATGGCAGGTTTGATATGGGCCGGTAGTTGTTCAGTATCTTCAGATCAAGGCTGCTCTTCTTTAGAAGAGGCTTAATGACCGCGGTTTTCAAAGCCTTTGGAAATGCTCCCGTCTCAAATGAAATGTTGACTAACTGAACAAGTTGTGGTAACAAGCTGGTCAGCACAGACTTCAGAAATCTAGTGTAATTCATCAAGGCAGCATGAACTCAGACCGGAGATAACCTCCTCCATTGTTTTGTCAGTAACAGGTGTGAAATGTGTCAGCTCAAGGTGTTTATCTGGGGCAGGGTTGCTATTTGTGTTGTGGAAATTATGACATTTTTAATGCCTTGGACTTTGTCATAAAAAATATTGCAAACTCATTGCACTTAGATGTAGAGATTAGTTCTAAGGGCAGTGAAACTGGAGGGTTAGTTAATCTGTTCACTGTGGAAAACAGAACACGAGAATTGTTTCTGCAGTGATGATTTTAGAGAAGCACTTCTTTGAATATCTCAAAATGAACCTGGAGCTTTGACTTGTGCCCCACAGGGCCCAGGGAATTGTTTACGAAACGATGATCGATTCGGGCTTCCCGCTAAAAGGAGACTGGGATTGTGTTGTTGTATTACATTTTCTCTTAGGGTAATGTTAAACGAATAGATTTAAAAATATCAAATAGTCAGTTTCGTGTTCATTTCAAAATATTTAAAAAAGCTATATTTTATTTTCCCAGGTAAACTATTTAGCACTAAATGATCCCCAGTGTATTGTTGACTGTTTGACATGTTGAAAAACATGTCAGCTAAAATGAACCTTAAAGGAACAGGCCACCGTTTTTACATCAGTGGGTAAAGCTAGTACGATATTCATAGACTCGGACTTCCGAGGTCAATACCTCCTAAACAAAGCTTTTGTGAAAACCTTGCTTTATTACTCACAGTCACGCAGAGAAATTACTACAGAAAGAAATCCAACTGTGAAACTAAAAATATAAGTAGCCTAGGTGCGGCTATAGAAAATAGCGGTGCTTTTCTTTTTCAAAATTTTAAGGAAAGTAATCATAATGTAGACAGTTCTGGTTTTCATCGCTATATGAGGCTGATTTAAACAGTCTTTCCTAAAATACCTTTCCTAAAAATGTCCAGGGGAAGGACTGGCTGTTGCTCTAACTTTCTGAGAGTATCTCAAACAAGGGCACACATAAAGAGGTGTTAATCTGTCAAATGGTTAAAAACTTATTTTAAAAAATAAAGCAATTAAAAGTTATATAAACACCTTCTGTTACATGTAATCTACACACAGCCTTTCATATATCGGCCCAATGTAGCCTTCTGAGTCTTCTAGATTTGAGTTCCACCACCTCCCGAAGTCGACTTTAACCACTGTTAAAACAATTAGGTCATATTTTCAAAAGGACTAAAACCTGTTATATGCACTTTAACTACGGGGCCTGCACTGGACCTACAGGAGCCGAGGAGCGATCCAGTTACAGCCATGTAAAAGGTATTGTTATTTTTTTCCCTACCTTTTTGAGTGCCTCAGGTTTTTCACTGTTAAGAATGATCCCTGCACTGAAGCGCACCAAAAGGATATGATTGCAATCAAAGACTTTATATCCAAGCAAAGTCTAGACACTGAAATCCACTCTATCCTCAACCATCAGATCATCTCAATAGCTGACGGGGACGGTTAAAGGAATATCTGAATAGTTCGCGTTCTTCTTCTCTCAGTCTTGTCCCTGTAAATGAAATGGTAACTGACTTCACGTTGCCCTCTGCAGACCTCAATCATCTCAACGTTCTGAAGACACGGCTTTTCTCCTTGACCTCAAACCGTCTGGCTTAACGGTGAAGCAGGATCCCATCACTCTGAAGCACGCCGGCGAAACACCATCAGGTATAGGAGTGGGACAATATATCAATTTTCCGATATATCGCGATATTTTGCGGGACGATACGATACCGATACTTTTTATTCCGATATCGATACTTTTGATGACGTCATGCATATTAATGAGAAACGTCACGCATATTAATGAGGCAGCAGTGCTCCACTGTTTTCACAGTCAATAGAGGCCAATAATGACCAAGAATTCAGTCAGGACAGCAGGGGGCAGCACTACAGTTTTAAGCACTTGGACCAAACACTGTCACACAAATAAATTACTTTTAATTATAGTTTTTTATAATTTTAAAGAAGATTAATCTGGGGTTGATTTATTACTTTTTAAATAGGACTGTGGTTTCTTGTTTATTTAAATGTAAATAAGTCAATGATAGATCTATAGACCCATTTCCAGTGAGTAAGTCAGAGATCATTTATAAAAGTGGTACAAAGCACATGAAAAGAAATGTAAATGATGAATAATATGTAGTATGTTAAAATAAAGGTTAAAAGTAGCATCGTTTTATTTTTTTTATCGTGATGTATCGTAGCTTATTTTTGTGCAATACATCGATTATCGCAGTATCGGCGTATCGTGAGATCATCGTTATCGTGAGCCATGTATCGGGTATCGAATCGTGAGGTACCCAGAGGTTCCCACCCCTAATCAGGTATGTAGCGCTTTGAGAAACTTGGTAATACAGGCTTGTAAAGCGCAATATAAGTGTAAGGCATTATTATTATTATTATTATTATTATTATTATTATTATTATTATTATGTGCGCGTTTGTGCCGGCCGTGATCACACAAACGCGACAGTAAAGTCAGCACCACATCAGATGACTCGATTCATTTCACAGCCTCGAATTTCGCACATGTCCCTGTGAAGAGGGAGCGATTTCATGCTTCGTAAGTGGAGCCGAAGCCGCTGTGAAGTGAAAGAGTCATAGAGTCATGGTCCAGTTTACAGAAATGAGACTCAAACAGACAAAAGCAGCGATTAGGAATCAGTAGTTATTGACACGTGTTTTAGTTTTGGCGATCAGACCCCGGTGGTCGACGTCGATGTCTGTGTGAAAGTCAGTATGGATGAACAGCTTTAAAATCGATTCTTTTATTTTTTTTACATCAATTCTCATTTTACTTCAACATCGTGCAGCCCTACTTTGGAAGTGTTTTGCTTCTGGAGGAACCGTGTTTAATAATAATAATAATAATAATACATCAAACTTGTATAGCGCTTTTTTGGACACTCAAAGACGCTTCACATGGGGGATAACAAAACAAAAAAGGGGTTTAAAGAAAAGCTAGTTTGAACAGATGGGTTTTGAGTACTGATTTGAAGGTTGGAAGTGAGTCCGAGTTTCTAATGGGCAGTGGGAGTGAGTTCCAGAGGGCGGGGGCGGCGATGGCAAAGGCTCGGTCCCCCAAGGTCCGGCGGTTAGTGCGGGTGATGGGGGTGAGGCGGTTGGTGCCGGCTGAGCGGAGGTGGCGGGGGGGCTGGTGTTGTTGCAAGAGCTCGGTGAGGTAGGGTGGGGCCAGGTTATGGAGGGACTTGTAGGTGAGGAGGAGAAGCTTGTATTGAATGCGATATTGAACAGGGAGCCAGTGGAGCTGTTGGAGGACGGGGGTGATGTGTTCTCACTCTGGTAGTTTCTTCTTCTACAGCTGACGTGCCTCAATCTGCAGTTCCTGGATTTTGTTTTGCGTAACAGACCTTTCATAAAGCCCACACTCCGTCTCCAAACCTGGTCTGTGCAGTTTTGTCCTCAAAGTGTGTTCATGGCAGCACCATTTTTACGTTGGCATGCCGTTAATCAATGAAAGCTTGCGTTTACTAGTTTATCACATGTTCACACCGAGGCCTGCAGGGGGTGCCCCATGCCAGTTCAAAATCTTGACGGCATTGCGGATACATAAGTTGCTCACATTATTGTTTTCTTTCAGGCCATACAGAAAACCACAAAGGGAAGGTACATCCATTTGAGGTGGGTAATAATCATCAGTTACATTTAAAGTGCATAGGTTGAAAAGCTTTTTAAAGTATGGCTTATTTAGAAGGATAACATCAGTTGCATAATCATCATTTTATTTCAGGTGAGCAGCCATTTTAATGTAAGAAATGTTGGGCAGAAAAGTTATTATTTGAACACAGCGCATCTAGCTAGGAGGATATAGACTCGTCTCTGATTGGCCGAGAGTGGACCAGGGCCCGCCTTCCCAGGGGTCAAGAACTGCACAGCATATTGAATAAAGGTGCACTCACAGCGTGTGGCAATTTGCAATACAATCCAGAGGGAGGTGCTGTTTCACAACACATTAAATGAAACTTAACATACTCAAATGTGGAATAGAACATTACAAGTCAAAATAAGATATGACATTCAACTTTGCCAAAAACAACTCCAAACTAAATGCCATTTTAAGAATGAATAGAACAATGAATAAAGAGGCCACATTTCCATGTCAATATGCTATTCATTTCAAAATCTTGTAATTTTATATTTGTAAAGACATTGTATCGACACTTTACATATTGAATTGCCGTTAAAACTTTTGGAATAGAACATTAAATGTCAAAATTGGATATAACATGCAACTTTGCCATAAACAACTCCAAAATAAATACAAAAATAACATAATGCATAGCCATTTGACAAATGAATAGACAATTGAATTAAGGTGCCAATAGTCGTGCGTAACTTCAGTTTCTATATTAAAGCAGAACTAAGTAACTCTTGCCCCTAGAGGCCATAAGCGCCACTGCAGGTGTTGCAGCATGTTGTGTTTTTTTTACTCATTAATCGTCCGTGAGAGTAAATACTACACTGACAGAAAACACAAAGGGACAGAGGGATATTTTACATCCAATTACACAATGGAGATCTTTTTTTTTTACTCAAACTTGGCTGTAAATACTGTTTAAAGTGGCGCTAGTCCGCAGTTAGCTTTGCCCGTTAGCCTGTTAGCTTCTTCTTCGTGATTCCATTAGTGTGTATTGGTGCCTCCGACCCGGTGGCAGGCAAGTTGCAATTGTGGTTTTCTGGCCAGAGACACCAGGGGGAGATGAAAGACCCCCCAATCATCCCATTAACACTTGTATCACCCCCAGAGGGACAATGGAGAGGATTTATTAAGGTAAACAAGTTACTTAGTTCTGCTTTAAGCTCGGAGGAAAACACTTAATTTAGAAATTTTTAAAAATCCGTATAGTCCCTTCAACCAAGTGCATTTTCTCCAGTTCGGCTTTACCCAAATCTAAAAGCATTTCGACTGGAGCTTACAGCCTATAGTCCAGTGTAACGCCTCATTTGAAAGCTGATCTTTGGAAACTGATCTAAATGGATATTTTTTTCCTTGCGTTGTCTTAACCTTTTGGCAATTTTTTTCTCTCATTTTTGACACATTAAAAAATAAAACACTTTTAGATTTGGGTAATGCCAAACTGGAGAAAATGCGCTCAGTTCAGGTGGCGGTTGACAGATTATTCGGTTTACCATAAGTCAGTACTCGGGCTGCTGTTGTTGCTTGGTCTCTCCCTAAACTCGTATGTGTGTGCAGCCGGTGGAGGTCCCGGTGAAGGCCTGGCTGTCTCTCCCTGATGAGCTGTGGTTGTCCATCCTGTCCCTGCTGCCAGTGCGAGACTTGCTCAGCGTCGCCCCCGTGTGTCGACGCCTGCACACGCTCTCCGCGGACCCCTCCCTCTGTACGCCTCCCACTGTGAACACACGGGAACACACGCCTGGTCACGGGTGCAGCCTGGTGTTTATAACGGCAGAGACACATGGGTGGTTCTCATGACGTGACTGTGGACGGAGACAGATAAGCAGGGCAGCTGTTCCGGGCGGGTGACACGTGCTGCTGCTGTCAGAAAACATGTACATTAGGGTTCAAGTAGCCACAACAGATTCTCCTCAGTGAAGGGGTTTGTAACATGCATGTACGGTTGTAAAGAGGCATAACAATCACAACTCATCCTGCGTTTTCTAAAGATGCATATGAGTGTCTCTATATCCAAACAAGCGATTCCTCATTTGAAAGCTAAGAACCTTCAGAATCACTGGCCTTTAACAGGCGCCGATCATCTCTGGAGACGATCCCACCAGTGTTAATTTTGTCGACTCAAATATTTAGTCTTAATTTTAGTCAAAGTGATTTTTCTGACGACTGAAATTGGACTAAAACTAAATTAAAAGTTTTTCATGCGACTAAAACTACGACTAAAATGTCCAGATATTTTAGTCGACTAAAATGAGACTAAATAAAAATGGAAAGGAGAGACTAAAATCATCCAAACTTCTATTGACCGTCTGAAAGAGCCTCATATCATGTAAATCCACTGCCAAAGGAACAGCTCTGAGCTTTGTTCATGAGGAGCAGCTCCATGAAGCAGGACCTCCATTAAATATGATTATAATGAATATTATTAATACAAAGTCGACTAAATTTGTCCTAATTTTAGTCGACTAAATCTTGACTAAAATTGAATTACATTTTCGTCCAAAGACTAAAACTAAATTAAAATATCTTGTCAAAATTAACACTGGATCCCACTTTCCTCTAACGTATAAGTGCAAATAGTGAACCTGCTTTGTTTTGTTTTTGCCCAGGGAGAAGTGTGCATCTGGAGAAGTGCGCTCCGACTGACTGGGGGCTGCTGTGCCTGGGCAGACACCGTCCTCGCGCTGTTTCCCTCCACAGCTGTAGAGGGCAGTCTGTGTCCTCCTGGGGCCTGCGCTCCTTCGTCTACCTCTGCAGGCGCTCGCTTCAGGTAAGGCTCTACACGCCGTGACACAGTCCGGACAGTTGTTAGCCTCGTCATAGGAAATGCGTGTCTTCAACCAACAGGAAGTCAAGGCGACGGGCTGCACAGGCGCTGGTCTCCGTGGCGACTTAATCCTGGCTCTGATTGGTCAGCTGTGCAGTCATGTGACCAGTGTGGACGTGAGCTGGAGTGGAGCCACAGACGCTGGGCTGAGAGCTCTGATCAACTGTAAAAGGTTGCACTAAAATGACCTTAAGTACATTTCTAAAATCACAGATATCGTTCTTCGTGGACATTAGTCATTTCTGATGCAGATGTAATTCGTTCGGTGAAAGAATTATATGTTTTAACCAATGGGCGAGGAATGCGTCTCTCTATAGTCCTCGTGGAGCTGACATTGCTGTAACACCACCCCCTTGTGGCCAGGGGCGACTCCAGGAGACACTTGGGAGCATTGATTCTAAAGAGACTTCCGACCTCCAAAGAACGGCTTAAAAGCCTGGCTCCAAAGAGTTTTTTCCTTTTTCTAAAAATCGCTATGACCCACGCGACAACGCTGGGGGAGGTGAAATATTTTTAACCACGCTGGTTTTTGTTTATCAGCCCGAAAAAGAGGAAGCCTTTTCAGTGCATTGACTGGCCCCTTTTAAGGAACAGGCTGCGTAGGAGGAGTCTGAGCGGCCATTATGGTTCACACAGGACTCGGGACCTTTTCTGTGAATGGGGCTGAATAGGTATTAATCTATCGCTAATTATTATATCTATGGTTTTAACACATTTTATGGTTTATTCTTTGGAAATATCGGACAACGTTTTTAGGTTATCTGAAACCGACACAACCCTATAAAGATCCTCCATCCTGTCGTTTCCGTTTGAGTCTGTAATAAGCAGCTCTGTGGCGCTTTAGGCTGAGGGCGGTGGTGCTGAGCGGCTGCCACGTGACCGACCAGGCTCTGCTGGATCTGCTGCTGGGACACACAGCCAGGTCAGAATCAGTGAGGAAACTGTCCCTCCACTTCTATATGTGTGATTAAAGCCACTCTGCGGAACATTACACCCAAAAAGCCACTAAGACTTAAAACTACTACAACCGCTTCCACACAGCTATAAAGTTAATAGAGAAAAAGATTTCATGGAAGCTGTGATTTTAAAACACGTGACCTTTCCTCATCTAAACGATTCCGACCTCGATTTTGTGTATGTCGCTTTAGCCTGTGTAAGCTGGAGGTCTTTGGTTGTCGGTCCATCTCCTCCTCCTGCTTGGAAGCTATATACGAGGTACCACCACTTTATGCTCACCCTCACAGGACAACGACCTGTCATATGATTTATTCATTTATTCTAGATGTGTCCCAATCTGCAACACCTCAACATCGGACGAATGCGGAGAGTCGACGCGCACAGCCTGACAGTGCTGGGCTCAAAGCTGAAAAACCTGAGGTCCCTGAACGTCACAGGACTACAGGCCGTGAGTGTCTGACCTACAATGACATACTTGTTCAGCGTCTCAAGTCTAGTGATTTGGATCTTGGATTGTCAATCCGGGGTCTAGGGGGTTTAGGCCACAGCGAAAAACAGGCCGGGCTCTGTCCTGCAGCCTCAGTGTTTTACGACATGGATCCTTTGTCGGCACGGTGGCGCAGCGGTTAGCGCTCTCCACAGCTGGAAGGTCCCGGGTGCGATTCCCACCGGGACCTGTGTGGAGTTTGCATGTTCTCCTAGGGCGGGGCAATTCATTCAAATGTTATTGTAATCGCCATCTCTACGTTTGTCAATTTCAATAATGGGACTTAATAATCATCATTTTTTTGAGAACAGAGGAAGATGTTTGTATAATAAATGATCCATCCATCCATTTTCTTCCACTTGTCCGTTGCCGGGTCGTGGGGGCACCTGTTGGAGCTGCACCAGCCCCTATAGCGCCCCCTGCAGGTGGTGGGTCCACAGAAGGACGGCCTCATGGTTCTAACCGGGCCTGTTGGTCTCTCATAAGGGGCTTCTGAACCGCTCTTTGTCTGACCCGTCACCTAGGACCTGTTTGCCCTGGGAGACCCTACCAGGGGCACCAAGCCCCCGACCACAGAGCTCCAGGATCATTCAGGCGCTCAAACCCTCCACCACGTTAAGGTGGCGGCTCCAGGAGGGGATAATAAATTATACTGGGGATAAAATATGTATTTTTTGCTAGATCTGAGGTTTATTTGAAAGGTCTCGTCTCATGTTCTTGAAACTGCTCAAATGCATTTAGATTTACAATGAAAGGATCAAATCAAATTGAAAATCGTGATTATTCTTCAGCCCTGTACCGTGTCTGTGTAGGTTTCCCCCGGGTCCTCCGGTTTCCCCTACAAAAAAAAAAAGTGCAATAGGTAAATCCTCCAGCCAGGTGTCTCTGACCATCGGCCTGGCTCTGGAGATGGGCACCCGGGTGCGGTACCGCCGTCGCCCACTGCTCCTTACGGGCCGTCCCAGCTGCTTCGAAGGAGGGGTCAAATGCAGTGGACAAATTCCGTTGTACAGTTGTTGTATGAGGACAAATAAAGCACCTGAATATAACTTTTGTCCATATCTGACCTTGTAGTGACCCAGCAGCTGTATGGGTGGTCCGCATGGCGCCTTTACGTTCCATCACAGTGGCCTCTACAACGCCCCAGGATCAACTGTTTGGAAGGTTTCCACTGCTGATGGACCCGCTCAAAACCTACAAAACATTTGATCCTGGAGCGTTGTAGAGACCACTGTGATGGAAAGTAAGGGCGCCATGCGGACCACTCATACAGCTGCTGGGTCACTACAAGGTCAAATACTCAAATACTTTTTTTTTGCATAAAAGTTGCATAATGCCTCTTTAACCTTAACCTTCATTTGGTGCATGGATATTACACTGAGACTGCTCTTTTAGGGATCTCGTAAGTCACTCGGTGCACCCTCCGCTGGCAGCAGGAGGAACTACCAAAGACAAAAACAAGATACAAGCTTAAATTTGATCTAACAGCATCCTAACAAAGCAATGCCGCCGTGAAACACATTTTGAGTGCAGTACGGCTCAGGGAAGGCCAACTGATGGTTTTTGGCAGCCATTCCCAAAAGTCGAGAAAGCTGATTGATAATGCGGATATACTTCAGGGGCTCTCCCAATAATAGTAATTCACTCTATTCAAAAGGATTAGTAATGTTTTCATGATTTTAAGCTCTAACTTTGAACACACATTCATTTCTTTCTGCAGGTGAGTGATGTTGTGATGGAGGCGGTGCTACAGAAGTGCCCTCTGCTCCTCAGTCTGACCCTCAGCCAGTGTCCAGGGGTAACGGACCGGACCCTGCATAGTATCAGCGAGTTCACCACAGCCATCCGGTAACATGTCTCATCGCAAAGTGCACCGTGAAATCTAGCGGTATTCGTGATGTTGCCTTTGGTCTTGGAGCAGGTCGCTGGATGTGAGTGGCTGTGCTGCAGTCACAGACGCCGGGGTCAGGTCTCTGGCTCGAGGCTGCACCGGGCTCCAACAGCTGGACCTCAGCTCCACAGCAACTGGAGACACTGGGTAAACTGCAGTGGCGGGATGGGCAAGAATTCTGAGGAAAATCGGACAAAAATGCGATGAATAATGTGATGAAAAATTTAACACAAATTTGATAAAGTGACAAAAATGTGACAAACAAGTCACATTTAGCCTGGGAGCTAGGTTCAACGTTAAGGGCCCGATCTTGTGACTATTGTGTAACATTTTGCGCTGAGTGGGAGCGCATTTTGTGATCTTGTCACTCCAGCACATTTAAATGGGGAGTACTGTGGTGGAGACACCTCGAGTCCAGGAGGGGGGAGGGAGAGGATTGTGGGGGGTGAACATGTGCATTTGTTTTGTTTCAGGTTTATGCCAAGTCCGCGCCACAGCGGCTGTAACTCTTACTCTCTCTCATGAACATGAACATTGTTTAGCTCACGATGGGGTTCATGAAGTTCTTAGTCTGACCTGTGAGAGCCTGAGGTTTAGGGGGGACACAAGGCCGTGCGATGTGAATGAGGAAATGAACGTCAGCGGTGATCCCATCAGAGCAGTCGCCTCCTCTTGTGACGCCCTCTCGCAAGTGGCGGAGGCGAATAGCGGAAGATCTCAGTTCGCTAGAAGATCTGGCCCTAAGAGTCTAGATGAGGATTGTCCTAGATTGAAACTAGTGACCAGGCAAACTCATAACCTTCAGCCCGGGTCTGTATGATAAAGCCGCTCCGACCTGGAAAAAACTATTCACGCATTGATCGGCTCACGATTGGATTACTGCGACGCCCTGTATATTGGACTCAGTCAAACCTTCATTCACAGATTACAGCTTGTGCAGAATGCTGCTGCCCGGCTCCTCACCAACTCTCGCAAACATGACCATCACGCCCGTCCTTCACTCCCTGCATCGGCTCCTTTTCAGAATCCAGTACAAACTTTAGCTTTTTGTTTTCAGTTCCATCCACGGCCTCGCACCTGTGTATTTATGTGAGACTCTGACCCCTCACCGGCCCAGCAGAACCCTACGTTCTGCCCAACACCACCTGCTGGAGGAGCCCAGGTCACGTCATAAAGAGTGGGGTGATCGGGCTTTTGCTGTGGCAGCTCCAAAACTCTGGAACTCGTTGCCGCTTGAGTTACAGCCGTTTCAGACCTGCCCCTGTTCAGAGCAAAACTAAAGACTCACCTGTTTAAAGACTCGCCCGTTTAAAGACTCGCCCGTTTAAAGACTCGCCTGTTTAAAGAGGCATTTGACACATAATTCTGTGGCGACTGTTGTGAATGGTCTGTTTTTAATGAAATTGTACTCCTTTTTATATTGTATTTTTATTTTATTTTTTTATTGTGTGCAGCGCTTTGGTCAACTTTGGTTGTTGTAAGGCGCTTTAGAAATAAAACTTGATTGATTGATTGATTGATTGAACGGTGCTGTGTTCCAGGGTGGCTCTGCTGGCCCACCACTGCAGGGCTCATCTGCACACAGTCAAACTGAGCTTCTGTAGGATCAGCCCTCACAGCCTCCTGCAGCTCTGTCAGCGTTGCACCAGGTGAGCGTCAGACATCCATGTCATTCCAGTGAACTGACCTACTTTCTGATGTCTGCTCATGTGACTGTAGACTGGAGGTGCTGCACGTGTACGGTTGTGCCCGGGTGCCCACCGGCCGCCAGATCCGACGAGTTAACCCCGCAGTGGTCACCCACCCCGTGCCCCCTGACGGCCACTCAGACCTGCTCAAGCTACTGGACACACGGCACAGCCACAGGCGCCGTGTAGCACTCTCACACGTATAGTGATGATGTCACAGGGGTCGTGTAGCACTATCACACGTATAGTGATGATGTCACAGGGGCCGTGTAGCACTATCACACGTATAGTGATGATGTCACAGGGGTCGTATAGCACTCTCACACGTATAGTGATGATGTCACAGGGGCCGTGTAGCACTCTCACACGTATAGTGATGATGTCACAGGGGCCGTGTAGCACTATCACACGTATAGTGATGATGTCACAGGGGTCGTGTAGCACTATCACACGTATAGTGATGATGTCACAGGGGTCGTATAGCACTCTCACACGTATAGTGATGATGTCACAGGGGCCGTGTAGCACTATCACACGTATAGTGATGATGTCACAGGGGTCGTGTAGCACTATCACACGTATAGTGATGATGTCACAGGGGCCGTGTAGCACTATCACACGTATAGTGATGATGTCACAGGGGCCGTGTAGCACTATCACACGTATAGTGATGATGTCACAGGCGCCGTGTAGCACTATCACACGTATAGTGATGATGTCACAGGCGCCGTGTAGCCCTCTCACACGTATAGTGATGATGTCACAGGCGCCGTATAGCACTCTCACACGTATAGTGATGATGTCACAGGGGTCGTATAGCACTATCACACGTATAGTGATGATGTCACAGGGGTCGTGTAGCACTATCACACGTATAGTGATGATGTCACAGGGGTCGTATAGCACTATCACACGTATAGTGATGATGTCACAGGGGTCGTGTAGCACTATCACACGTATAGTGATGATGTCACAGGGGTCGTATAGCACTATCACACGTATAGTGATGATGTCACAGGGGTCGTATAGCACTCTCACACGTATAGTGATGATGTCACAGGGGCCGTGTAGCACTCTCACACGTATAGTGATGATGTCACAGGGGTCGTATAGCACTATCACACGTATAGTGATGATGTCACAGGGGTCGTATAGCACTATCACACGTATAGTGATGATGTCACAGGGGTCGTGTAGCACTCTCACACGTATAGTGATGATGTCACAGGGGCCGTGTAGCACTCTCACACGTATAGTGATGATGTCACAGGGGTCGTGTAGCACTCTCACACGTATAGTGATGATGTCACAGGGGTCGTATAGCACTATCACACGTATAGTGATGATGTCACAGGGGTCGTATAGCACTATCACACGTATAGTGATGATGTCACAGGGGTCGTATAGCACTCTCACACGTATAGTGATGATGTCACAGGGGTCGTGTAGCACTCTCACACGTATAGTGATGATGTCACAGGGGTCGTGTAGCACTCTCACACGTATAGTGATGATGTCACAGGGGCCGTATAGCACTATCACACGTATAGTGATGATGTCACAGGGGTCGTATAGCACTATCACACGTATAGTGATGATGTCACAGGGGCCGTGTAGCACTATCACACGTATAGTGATGATGTCACAGGGGCCGTGTAGCACTCTCACACGTATAGTGATGATGTCACAGGGGTCGTGTAGCACTCTCACACGTATAGTGATGATGTCACAGGGGTCGTATAGCACTATCACACGTATAGTGATGATGTCACAGGGGTCGTATAGCACTATCACACGTATAGTGATGATGTCACAGGGGTCGTATAGCACTCTCACACGTATAGTGATGATGTCACAGGGGTCGTGTAGCACTCTCACACGTATAGTGATGATGTCACAGGGGTCGTGTAGCACTCTCACACGTATAGTGATGATGTCACAGGGGTCGTGTAGCACTCTCACACGTATAGTGATGATGTCACAGGGGTCGTATAGCACTATCACACGTATAGTGATGATGTCACAGGGGTCGTATAGCACTCTCACACGTATAGTGATGATGTCACAGGGGTCGTGTAGCACTATCACACGTATAGTGATGATGTCACAGGGGTCGTATAGCACTCTCACACGTATAGTGATGATGTCACAGGGGCCGTGTAGCACTATCACACGTATAGTGATGATGTCACAGGGGTCGTGTAGCACTCTCACACGTATAGTGATGATGTCACAGGGGCCGTGTAGCACTATCACACGTATAGTGATGATGTCACAGGGGCCGTGTAGCCCTCTCACACGTATAGTGATGATGTCACAGGGGTCGTATAGCACTCTCACACGTATAGTGATGATGTCACAGGGGTCGTGTAGCACTATCACACGTATAGTGATGATGTCACAGGGGTCGTGTAGCACTCTCACACGTATAGTGATGATGTCACAGGGGCCGTGTAGCACTATCACACGTATAGTGATGATGTCACAGGGGTCGTGTAGCACTCTCACACGTATAGTGATGATGTCACAGGGGTCGTGTAGCACTCTCACACGTATAGTGATGATGTCACAGGGGTCGGTGCATAAAGTAAATTTGCCAAATGATGTGTGTTATTTTAAGGCGAGACACTGCAGGTGAATAGGGAATAAAAAAATAAAAATTTAAAAAAGATATCGATTTAAAACGTTTTCTGTAGATTACAGACATAAATATGAGGAGTTTTTGGTCATTTTATGTTTTTAAAAATAAAAATAAGGCCTTTTATACCTAAAAAATTCCCCAAAAGCTGAATAATGGACGGAGCCTGGTTTTATTTTTCCGGAGGTTAAGTTTTAAAATATTCTGTACACATTTCTTCTTCTGAAACACTGAAGAGGCACCAAGAGCCCCCCCACACCTGCAGCACAGAGGAGGCCTCACAGGAAGAGCTCCAGGAAACAAAAAAAAGGGACAAAGGAGGAGGTATCCGGGCAAGACTCACAGCTAAGACACACATGCCTCCTATTGTTCTGGCTAATGGACGTTCATTGGAGAATAAAAACAAATGAGCTGCTGAGCTCTTCCCGGGAGACGGTGAAAGGCTGTTGTGGAGCCTACATAAACCTCTGGAGAAACATCAGTGCAATAATTAAACATGTTATTGTGAAGATGAGGTGCAGTATTTAGTTTGTTTCCAGGTGAAAGTTTATATGTTACAAAGTAGAGTTTTTTTGGGGGGGTTGGAAATGCCCAATAACATCGTGTCTCAAAGTTTCTCCGCGGTGTGGAAGTTTATCTGGAGCCTGTGGGGCACTTTCACTTCTCCAGCCGGTCATGAGTTTAACAGAATTTGTAACGGCAGTTTTGGACCTTTTTTCTACTCGGTGCACTGTAAAACTCGGTTCATAATGCTGACACGTCGCTGTAAAACTCGGTTCATAATGCTGACACGTCGCTGTAAAACTCGGTTCATAATGCTGACACGTCACTGTAAAACTCGGTTCATAATGCTGACACGTCGCTGTAAAACTCGGTTCATAATGCTGACACGTCGCTGTAAAACTCGGTTCATAATGCTGACACGTCACTGTAAAACTCGGTTCATAATGCTGACACGTCGCTGTAAAACTCGGTTCATAATGCTGACACGTCACTGTAAAACTCGGTTCATAATGCTGACACGTCACTGTAAAACTCGGTTCATAATGCTGACACGTCGCTGTAAAACTCGGTTCATAATGCTGACACGTCACTGTAAAACTCGGTTCATAATGCTGACACGTCGCTGTGCAGTTGGTTTGATTCATTCTGCAGAAGAAAACACAAGATTTAATCATTTAAAACGAGTAGCAGCGTTTAAAAAAAAGTACAAATAAATCCTTGTCATTAAAGTGAAATCGAAATCACAGTTCGAATGGTTGTCATTAGCAACGAAATAGTCTCTTCTGCACACGCACACACACACACACACACACACACACACAATAGACATAATGTATTACCCAGACCCTAACCCTGAACCCTAAGCCCCTAACCTAGCCTGGCCTTTGCCATCCGTAAACTCCGGTCAAATATTTTCCCCTGCATGTACGTCTGGGTTTGATCTCAATGGCTGCGATTATATCGGTAGAATTTCATCCTACCATTCAGCGAGCGGGGGAGGCGGGTGTTGTGGGTGACGTAAAGCGTAGCTTGACTCGGCCGGGCGCATTACTTCACAACCAAACGCTAGCGATTGGGTAAAATCAGACCCAATCGTTTCAAACTTTAAACAGAGTTCACCCCTCCCACTTGTGAACGGAGCTCAATTGAGAAAGTCCAGACCCTCTGTACGAAACAAGTACGAGGGTAAAACCAGGCTACCCCTAACCCTAACTTTAAGACTAACCCTGAACCCTAAGCCTAATCTAAACCCAATTCTAACCCTAACCCTACAACCACATCTTGACCCTCAAACAGTCCTTCAAATAAGTGAGGACCACCCAAAATGTCCTCACTCTGTTAAAAACTCAAACTGGTCCTCACAATGTCGTAATTACAAGAACACACACACACACACACACTTGCAAAAATATCAGTTTGTTAACCTCTTACCCTAACCGAGTGCATTTTCTCCAGTTCGGCTTAATCCAAATCTAAAGGTTTCCCCGACTGGAGAGTTCACAGCCTATAGACCGGTGTGACGCCTCATTTGAAAGCTAAGAACTTACTACTAAACTCTTTTTTTTTCCATTTTTCCGAAGCACTTTTGTTGCGTTTTCGTCTCGATTTTGCCTCGTCTTTGCAGTTTTTCCGCCGTGCTTTTTCGTCCCCATAGTCGTGTTTTATTGTCGCTTTTTTAATGAGTTTTTTCATCTCTTTTTTGTCGCTTGTTTATTGTGTTTCTGTCGTTCTTTCATTGCTTTTTTTAAATCACTTTATTGTCGCGTTTTCGTCCTCGCTTGTGTTGCCATTCTGACGTATGTGCTCGGTTCAGGTGGGGGTTAAGAGGTTAAAAAAGCAACACTCTGGTATCGGCATGATTTCTTTTTTACAGTGTGCAGGGATGGGGGGGTGGGGGGGTGGGGGGTATTAATAAAGAGGTAGACCCACATTCCGGGACAGTCTCTCTTTGGACCGTCTGGAGCTCCTTTGGGACCATGTGACTTCAGATCGCCGCCCGGACGATTTTGCCACCATGGACGGGGACGAGCGGGCCCGCCTGCGCTCGCTGTTCTGCGCCTACGACGTGGACGGGTCGGGGGAGATCGAGAGGGGGGAGTTTTGGGCCATTTGCCGGGAGCTCGGCATGTCCCCCGCGGAGGCCGACGGCATCTTCCAGAGGCTGGACGTCAACAGCGACGGCAGCGTGACGTTAGAGGAGCTCCTGAGAGGCTTTGAGGAGAGGGAGGACCGGGAGGACACGGGGCCGGAGCTGGACCTCCCGCCGCCTGTGGACGGGCACGCGGCGACCGGGTAGGCACGACGGGACGAACCCGCAATAAGGGATATGGGGGCTGCGCGATTCTGGAGAGGAATGGTGATTCTTTCATGCAAGTGTGATTGGATTCTATTACGGTCCACACACATGGACCAAGGGGGGAAAGCTGGAGGCAGTGTTAATTTTGACAACATATTTTAATTTAGTTTTAGTCTTTTGACGAAAATATCTTCAATTTTAGTCAAGATTTAGTCGACTTTGTATTAATAATATTCATTATAATCATATTTAATGGAGGTCCTGCTTCATGGAGCTGCTCCTCATGAACAAAGCTCAGAGCTGCTCCTTTGGCAGTGGATTTACATGATATGAGGCTCTTTCAGACGGTCAATAGAAGTTTGGATGATTTTAGTCTCTCCTTTTCATTTTTATTTAGTCTCATTTTAGTCGACTAAAATATCTGGACATTTTAGTCACAGTTTTAGTCGCATGAAAAACTTTTAATTTAGTTTTAGTCCAATTTTAGTCGTCAGAAAAATCACTTTGACTAAAATTAAGACTAAATATTTTAGTCGACGAAATTAACAC
Source organism: Proterorhinus semilunaris (assembly GCA_021464625.1). Taxonomy (NCBI): domain Eukaryota; kingdom Metazoa; phylum Chordata; class Actinopteri; order Gobiiformes; family Gobiidae; genus Proterorhinus; species Proterorhinus semilunaris. Next base: position 1,405,492 of record CM038345.1, on the reverse strand, counting down.
TGGCTGGCGGGACAGTTAAATTACCTAATTGTAAAGTGACTTTGAGCGTCTGGCTAATAATATTTCATTATTCAGTCCAACGTGAATGATCCTGTACGGTGCATTAGTCTTGATTTGAAAACAGGAAACATTACATGAGCTATTTCCCAAAATCCCACGTATAGAGTGTGCGAGGCTGGTTTGGTTCAGGCCAAAGGGAAGCTGGTTCAAACTTAACCATGTCTGAGTGGATTCCAGATTGTGGTCCGGGTCCACGGAATAGAATAGAATAAAATACCATATTGTTGAAAAGACCTGACTTGGAGTGGGACATCGGCACAAATCCCCATTGAGATTTTAAACCTCAAGTATAACAAAGGGATATTTATCCAGAGTGTTGTTGATTTCTGGAGATTATATATATATATATATATATATATATATATATATATATATATATATATATATATATATATATTTAATTCATGCAGTCCTTATATTTGAAGAGTTTAGTGATGCTAGGTTAGCACATTTCTTACAGCTAAGTAAGTAAATGCTTTATTGTCATTGTACAAGTGCATTAAAAACAGTCTGAGGTAAATCACTTATAACGCCAGACTAGCCATATAAATGTGTCGATAGAATCATTTGAACCATTTTGCATTTAAAATAACTTAGATTTGAGAAAATAGTCCCTCAAAATGCGATAATTCATGTTATATTTCAGAAATGATTCTATTGACACATGTATATGGTTAGTCTGGCGTTATAAGTGATTTGCCTCAGGTGCTCTGTGGAGTCAGACTGTTGTTAATGCAGGCTAGCTGTTAGCATAGACATAGACTCTTCTAATATAAGGACTGCATTCATTAAAGATAATGTTAAAAACATCTCCAGACGTCAACGACACTCTGGATAACTGGGAAATGAGGCCCTTAAGCACATTTTCTCCAGTTCGGCTGAAGCCAAATCTAAAAGCTTCTTGACTGGAGCGGACATTCTATCGGCCAAAGTATCGCCTCATTTGAAAGCTAAGACCTACAAAATTGATCGTGACCTTTTCTCACATTTTTTGCCTCATTTTTGGCACTTTTCTGTCACGTTTTCATAGTTTATTTGGAAGGATTATGAGGATTATATACATGAGATTTATACATTGAACTGCTGTTGTGACCGAGCAACACGATGCAAATGGCTGTTAGTTTATGAAAACACATACAAATAAACTAAACTAAAAAAAAAATGAAGTCGACCTTTCTTAGTGCAGTACCCCTTGATTACGCGGGGGGTGCGCACCTGTTGATAAAGTTTATTGCGCCACATCATCGTTCTCACCCTACGGAAGCCCCACTGTGCTAAAACATCTCTGGATCTGTCGCCTGCATGTACAGGTGGATATGACGCACCATACGGCAGCCGTGTGCCAATATTGAACTTATGGGAGGATTCCGTTTACTCAAGACAGGTGACTGAGGTGAGACGTTTACGCACGGTAGGATTCCTATGACTAACGAGCGAAGCCCGGCAGGTGCTGCACTTCCAATGGGGTTTTACGCCGCCGAAACGTTCTGAGGAGCCGGTGTGGCCCGTGGAGGGTTCGGGGGGTCTCGTGCTCGTGGAAGTACTTTCTACACGCGTTTATCGTGTTTTTGAGCGTACGCCTTTTCACCAGAACCGCCTCCTCCTCCTGTGTGTGTCCTCCTCCATCCCTCCATCAGGGGCATGAGCGCGGAGGAGCACGCCCGGCTGCGCGCTCTCTTCGACGCGTACGACGTGGACAAGTCCGGGCGGATCGAGCGGCGCGAGTTCGTGACCATCTGCGCGGAGCTGCAAGTGTCCGCGGCCGAGGCGCGGCGCATCTTCGAGCGCCTGGACGCGGACGGCGACGGCACCGTGACCCTCGAGGAGTTCGTGAGCGGCTTCCAGCAGCGCTACGGGGCGGACATGGAGGACGAGGGGGAGACGGCGTACGGGGACAGCTGCTCCTCCGCCTGGGACGGCTTCGAGGGGAGGCTCGGGGAGCAGGCCAAGTTCATCCCCAGGTAAGACGCGGAAAGCACGGCGGAGATGGAGACACCGCAGGGGACTGTTTTTTAGAGTTTTCTGGGCCAGTTTGCCCGCATGCACTTTCACCTGGAAACACATGTAATGTCCACAATAAACTACGAAACTATTTCTCCATAGTGTTTATAAAAAAAACATTTAAGGGTGACAAGGCTGTGATGAACTTATTTGCTCTAATTAGTCAAAGTAAAAAAGCTCTAAACAGCCCAGAATCATGGAGTTGTTATGAATATGAGGCTTTGGTTTCAGGAAAGTAACTTTATTCTAAATACCCTCAAATGAAAGAGTAACTTGTGATGAGTATTCTAAATACCTATTCTGAATACAAGTATCAGTGGTGGAAAGTAACAAAGTAAAAAGTACAAATTATAGGTACTCTGCTTAAGTACATTTTATGATTAATACTTTTTACTTTTACTTGATTACATTTTAGAGCCTGTATCTTTACTTTTCTACTCCACTACATTTTTAAACTGGATTAAAAGTATTTTATTTTCAGAGCGACGTCTCTGCGTTTTAGACCTGGTTTGATTCAAATGATTAAAACAAATCCTGCACATTAAACTCTTCCTCTACTTTTTACTTATAAATTCTATTTTACAAAGCATACTTTTATACTTAAGTAAAAATGGTATCGGACACTTCAGTACATTTTTGGTCCAATATCTGCACTTTTACTATTGAGTTCTTCTTCCAGCCCTGACGAGTATTCAGTTACTACCCAACTGCTAAACAAGATGTCCAAGATTCCCTCAAGTAATGATTATTTGTATCTAATATTTCAACAAACGTAACTCGTACATTTGAACCTGGCTCTGTCCAAGATTTAATCAGCAGAATTTAGCATTCTTTTGCTTCAAAAGCCTTGTTTTCATATAAAAACAAATGCAGTAAATTAGTAATCAATACAGCAGAAGTTTCAAAGTGGCATTTCCTCTTCACTGCAGACTCTTGCTTAGTTTCAAAATCTCAAAAAAAAGAAAATAGTAAATGTTGGAGCAGCATCGCCCCCCGTCTTACTGATCTGTCGTCTTTTGGGACATTTATAGGTACAGTATCCGATACCGATACCTGAACGATACTTATGCCGATACCTATACAAAAATATTTGTCGTCTAGAACCAGAAAACAAAACGATAATGTGTGGAAGATCTGATACGATATCAGGTTCATCTCCAATGTCAGGATGTATGGGAAAGATGGGGAATCATTTGGAGAAAATAAGGAGAAATTGTATTTAAAAAAAGAAAAGGAAATGGGGTGTGAATAAATTGGGGGGAAATTAGGAAATAGTGGTAAATATTAGTAATAAAAAATGAAAGAAAATTGGAAAAACGAGAAAAAAAATTAGGCAAAAATAAGAAAAAATTGTGGGGGTAAAATTGGGCCAAAAAAAGTGAATAATTTCGGGGGGAATGGGCAAAAACAACAGTCACTTCCTTTAATGCCCCACAGGTGCACGAGGGATAATGCGTCTAAATAAACAAAAGCTAATGGTTTGTTGTAGCACAGCTCCAGGTCCACATGTTTTCTGTCGGCGTCGGTGATCACGGCGTAGTTTAAGTGCTGAACATGTAAATGAGTCCGATAGCAGAAGGTTAATCTCCATATGGAAATGTCCCAGCCTCAAGCCGGGAGCACGTTAGAGCTGCATTTAAAGGATCTGTGTCCGGCTATTTGAGCCGTTCCAAAGGAAACTATAGGCTTTGATATGATGTATTGTACCTCTATCACTATGGAGTACTCATTTTTGAGAGAAATATAAGTATTTTCTGAGGGTATTTTCCAAACCCGGAAGACAAGACACGATTCAGTTAACTCCGCCCCTCTCCGCTCATTCCACATTTGCAGGATTATAAATATAAATATAAATATCGCTGCAAAAAGTCAAGTTACTTCAAATAATGCAGTTATAAGGAGTTGACATGTGCAACAAAGTTTTATAAATGGCTAACACACACGCGCTAACACACGCGCGCTAACACACGCGCGCTAACACACACGCTAACACGTGTTTTGATTGACTCACCGCTCAGCCTGGCCTCCCATCATCGGGTGTTTACGTTATGGCGTTGGTTTTAAAAGTGAATTCACTTTGATTCTGGCGAGTGCGCTCTTCTTTAGGAAGGTTGAATAGTCCTGTTCCCCTCGTAGCCAAACGTGAACCCGTGACATGATCGTTGGGTAAGAAAAAACAACAGGCGTGTCCAGAGCAGGTTAGAAACGGCTCCGTCTTCACAAACATGACTTCTGTTCGGATCCTCCGGGGGTGCGTTTGTTTACTCTCCCGGGACAGCACAGACCCGTCGAAGAGTCCTTTTTTTATTGTATTTTTTTCTTACAACAGAAATAATGAAAACCCTGTTTTTATAAATTAAAATCAGGCCGTACGGCATTACATTACAGAGGTCTGGCCATTCCTGTTTGACACTGACATAAAATACGTCAGAGTCACAACTCCGTCAGAGAGCAGGATTCAGGAGGAATGAAGCCAGAAACCCTCTGGGGGTGTTTTTGAGAAGGAAACGGCATAACAACATGGTTAAAAGCTCGATTTTGCATGATATAGGACCTTTAAACTTAATTCTTGTGTTCATAAATGGAGACGAGAACTGTTAATACATTATCTTACTCCATAAAGCACCCTCAGGCCAACTCCCTTTTGGTAAATAGCTGCCTGCCTCCGCTCTGGATCTGCCCTTCTGGAGGATCGAGCCCTTTTTTCTTTCAAATCCTTGACTGTTGCATAAAAGTGCCAATTCTGGATAAGCGTTACCCATTAGCCAGCGCTGTTTTCAACCAGGACCCAAAAGAACTTTAAAAATATTATTCCCTTTGTGGACTAACCTTCTCTGCCCCACTGTCCAAGGCTTATTCCCCCTTTGTCCAGGTTTGTTCAGATTTGTATAAATGTCCAGAAGTTGCCGACTTTGTTTTGGCCGTCGTCGCTGTGAGGAGCGTAATGTCGGCTGTAAGTATTTAGGAACCAGGTCTTCTGTCTCCAGAGGGCTGGGACAGTAGATCACACAGTTCTGTGATTGTCGGGATGACATTATGCATCTTAATGAGGCTCCACTGCTTTTACAGTCGGGCCATTGTGGACATGTATACACAGGGCGTTCAGACATTTTAAAGGTAAATAAATAATTGTAAAATCAACTCTAAAACACACCAGCGCCCGTTGAAGGGATTTAAAGTGTGACGCTCACATGCCCATGCGTTCCGGTTAAGACCCCGTAATGTAGTGCATGGCGATAATCAAATACACGTACGACGGTTTGAAAGCGCTGCTCCGTTAAAACGGGTTTAGTTTTGGCAGGTTGAAAATAGCTTGACTCAACTTTAGCAACTTGTTGGTCGCGTTTCAAGTCCGAATCCATCTTGACCCCCACATGTGTCATCACTGGCCTTATCAGTTCATTTAAGAAGCCCAGGTCAAGGGAAGGGGCGGGGCCAGAGGTGCTACGCTCAAAGCTATCACTTAACGTACTTACTCACCTTTGACCTTGAATGATGTCATCGTCAAACAAAATGGCAATACGCTCCGCCAGAGGTTTGTAACTGAACAGACGGCATTCCCTGCACGTTGGTGCCTTTTAGAGGAGCCCCATTTTAATGTTCATACAGTTCTATTGTAAGGCTTCATTTTATTAATGCGATAAAGGCTGGTGTGGCCTATTAAAGACGAACAAGTAAAGTATTACAGCACGCAATGGAAAAATAATGGCACGCATAAAGAAACTATTTTTATTTTGACAAAACACTGCTGCTTATCAATCTGAGTGGGGGCCCAGCCCCCCAGGCCTCTGCCGCCTGTGCACCGCCCCTGCTCTTAACTTCATTTCTGACTGTGAGGTGCAGCCTCACACTGGACCCCGGCTCCAGTCAACACAACGGCCTACAGCTTTAGTCCAGACACTTGGTCTTGTGTTGTCTTTATCTTTTGTAACAGTACGACTGAAATACTGTGATCACGATTCCAGCCCCGTGGTCGTTATCGCTGTTGAATGACACTCATTACAGACTTCTCAGCTGTTGGCGTTCAGGGACGGCTTGACCGATGACAAACTGGGCCGAGGTCGGGGATCAAAGGCGTGACCGATCTGATGCTGCAGCCTCGGGGAGGTGACCGTTGTGTTTGGTGACAGTCCCCGGGTTGAGTGTCCCAGCTGAGGGCGGCGGGCGTGAGCTCGGAGCTGCACCTCAACACTCTTAGTCAAGACATGATGTCAAACCTTGTGTCTGAAGCCTGCCACGCCCTGCCTGACCTCTGATGTGGCTGTGAAGGAGCAGTGACCGAGGCTGGAGCTCGTGCGAGGAGCTTTATTCAACCAAACGCGTTGATTGTCGGCACGCGGCTGTATAGACGAGCAAACCTTTATGAATGAGTACATGTTTTTATTCATAAAAAAACAACAGAATATTATATAAGAATTTGCTATAGGGCCCATAGACTTAGTTACAGCATATAAGCCTATTTATATGTACTGTAGGTCTGTCTGCTGAGGTTCTATGTCCTGCTCTTCATGGGCCCTTGTCAGCCTTGTGGCTGTGAGGGCCGGTGCTGGTGGTCCTTCATTTACAATCCAAGTGCTTTTCACAATGTTTTCCTCATTGTCAGACTGACTTCCATTTAGTTTAACTTTTGGAAACTTGTGTTTGTTCTTTTTCAATTCATCCAGGGTAAAGTTTCGATGATCATTATATCAAATCCTAAATAATATTCAAATCCAATATAATAATGGTATCGTCCACATAAAAAGCATATGGCCCCAGGCTGAACTGGAGTTTATTGACCTTCGTAACATGTTTCTGAAAGACACAATGTTCACTCTTCATGCTTAAGTTTGTTTATTGGTTTATTTGGTCGGGACTAGGGACGTCAAGATGAACCGGTTTTACGATGATTATGAAAGGACACGGGAGGTTATTCTGTAAGAACTTCAGAAGCCACGGTTTACGGCGGACAGGTTTCACGCTGACGCCATAAAACTCCCCGGTAGCTGAGCGAGGCAGAGGGACGCTCTCCTCCAGTGTCGTATCCACCCAAACACGATTGAAGTCAGCAGAGTGGGACCTCTTTAGATCCAAAACATGACCAAGCCGGTGTTGTTGTCGATGGACGTCCGTTATGCAAACCCTGTCAGGAAGTTGCCGCTGATATCGGCCACGTCGAATATAAACAATATAATCCTTCGCTGTAAATGTCCAAGTCAAGGTAAAGAGCTGCATAATCCCCAAAAAGTCGTCCAAATGTTCTGAAATATCCGCCATACCTGTCTCAGGATGTAACAAAAGGCTAACGCTAAAGCTAACGCTCTGCTTCAGCGTAACAAAGGAAAGTGAAACCGAATGTGGAAATCAGCTGTTAAAGAGTTTCCTTAGTGATTTTGTAAACACGTTTCATTCTCTGTTCATCAAAATAATGAAGCAACAGCTTAACTTTTGAGAACAGCTCAAACCCAGCCTAGACTGTGGCCTAATAATGTATAGTAAAATAATTATGATAATTATGGTCATTATAGAGAAGTAAAGTTGACATTGTTTTGTATTATTCAATGTAGGCCTATTTATTTTAATGCAAAACAATCTTAAAGCATTTTTCATTTGTAGAAACAGTGAATGTTTACAAGTAATAAAAAGCTTTTTAAAGACACGAACTAAAAATATCAGTTATTTCCTTTCATTGGGTCGATAATCGTAAAACCGCAATATTTTCTTTCACAATAATCGTGACTCAAAAAACTGAAATTGTGACACCCTTAGTCGGGACAGTGTACGCTAGGGGTGGGCCATATCGTTATTGCAATATAATGATTTGATATCGTTGTAGTTTTTCGTCGTGGACACGATATAATTCATGTTCCGCTCGGCTCCATCAGAGCAGCGTAAACACCGACTGTAGAACACGGGACAGGTGCTGAAAAAGTCAAATGAGATGAAGGATGTTGAGTAGATCATATTTGAGGAAATTAGTATGACATAAAAAAAAGAAGAAAATATCACTGAATGAATCTTCCCAATAGGCGTGAGGCTGGGATTCTGAAGTACAATTTGTCAATGATATCGTCAAATATATCGTTATCGTGATAATTTATTTTTTATATCGTGATATATAAATATCGCCATATCGCCCTGCCCTAGTGTACGCTAATGAACATACATGGGTCTCATGCATGTAAATAAGCCACACCGGATTGTAGCCATGGGTTAATTTCCTTCCGTCATCCCCCATGCGCACTTTCAAACACACGCTCATTCATCCTGGCCTATTATACATGTTTTTAGTGGTAGGGGAACCTATGCAGACACGGGGAGAACATGCAAACTCCACACAGAAAGGCCCGTGCCTGGTGGGAATCGAACCCGGGACCTCCTAGCTGTGAAGCACGAGCGCTCGCTAACACAGTCCTCCACTCAAACTGTGATTTCCCTCCTTCTCACTCTCAGTTCTATTTGCGTGGCTTGCTGGTGGGACACAGCGCCCCGGGCCGCTCATGAGATGGTCCCGCGCTGCGCCCGTGTCCCGCTGGAACATCGATTGTCACAGCGGGCCTGTCCCGAACACTGCTCCTCATTTCGGCCGCCGTTATGAGCGCGATCAGCTGAGACGCGTGTTCTGAAAGAACGGGCCTGTCTGCTAACGACATTCTCCCCACTCTGACGGGGCAGAGCTGAGGAGGGCGACTCGTTTCGATTCACAAAGTCTCCATGTTGTACTTTACATGAACACGTAAAAGAAATGTAAAAAGTATCATCACAGTCGAAAGTGCCTTGGTTTGTGATTTAACAGTGATCGGCTTATTTGTGTGATTATGATGTGATGGGACGAAGCAGATCAGCAACAACAACAAAAGGAGATGATTTGAAGAAATAGTTTATTTTTACACGTCACATGAAGGTTTTGCTACAAACCGATTTACTCGCTGGAGATATTTTTCTGAAGTAAGAATCCGAATCGGAATAGATTTTAATGCCGCTGCAGGTTCACAAACTAGGAACTAGGAGACATAAACCGTAGCTATAAAAAAACTTTAAAACTATAGGGCTATGCATAAAAATGATATTACCCAAGTAATGTAGGTATTAAAAAGTTCTGTGAAATACAATGACTTGGTACTTCTGTGATGGCGCTCTCGTCATGCCCGTATATGGAGGTTTAGAGGGCGTGACTTTGTATTTCTATAATCAATACGACGTCCGTGTTCACCTTCTGTCTTATGCAGGTGCACACACAAGAACGTTATGAACCAAGTTACTGCTTTGGGACGGCTAAGAGGAGCCACTTGTTGATTTAATCTGCTACTAAGGGAATTCCATAGATTGGAATTAGATCTCATGGTTAAAGCTTAAATACACATTTGATAATGATTTTGCCGTGAGCAGTAGTTTTAAGTCGTGTAAGTCGAGGGGGGGTAGGGCCTCATAAGTTATTACTAACTTCTTCCTTTGAGCAGCACAAATACTTATGTTGTTAAAAAAATGTCTGTATTTAACATGTGTATTATACCCGTGTGCGTCTGTTGCTCAAATAAAGATGAAAAAAAAAAAAAAATGCCGAGAGTGGAGGGGTTCTTAGTGTCACTTTCCCGAATTTGGAGCGTCTGTTTTACTTCTTAAAGTCGTACTTCTGAGCTGCTTCTTAAGAAAACATCCATCAAAGAAGCCCAAAGTCCTTTGCAAACAATAAAATATCTACACGCAGTCTCGTGTGTAAACGTGATTCTTGTATTGTCTATATTTCACTTCTCTGTCCTGTCCATTTTGAATCTTGGATGTTAAAAATGAAATGGCAAAACATGAACCCAATGGAAGCACTCGCCATCAGATATTTAGTGGGACTTTTCATGCCACACAAAAAAGACTTGTCGACTCGGAAAAAGAAAACTCTGTCTGACCTGCATTGACCTCTGACCTGTGACCTGTGCTGTTGCAGGACGAACCATGCGGCGCTGCTGTACCAGAACCTCAGCCTGACGGAGCCGCGGCTCATCCCACAGTTCGAGAAGGTCATCATGAACTTCACCAAAGAGATCCGGCAGGTCAACTCTGAGATGGAGAACCTCGCGCTGGCCATCAGACGGTACCGAGACGTACTGGACCTTTAGAGACCGTTATTTATAGCTCGACACAAAAGACTTGACCCCCCCGCCTTAACTGAGCACTTTTTCTCCAGTTATTATCCAGGAATTACCCAAATGTAAAAGCTCGTGGAAAAGAGCGTCAAACTAGTGGGGAAAACGAGACGTGAACAAAGATGCAGCAAAAACATGACAATAAAAGCAACAACAAAGTTCCGATAAGGCATCAAAAAGGACCACAAAATGGTGACCAAAAAGCAACTCCAAAAAAACGAATAAAAAAAGTGACATTGAGATGTTCCATTGTATAACTTGAAGTGTTCCAGTGTGTCGCTAACTTTTGCCGACCCGCTAGGCTTGAGGGGGGGGGCGCTTCCTCGGTCGGTTTCTGGGGCGACCAGAAGCATCAACGGCATTTGAACTGTTCGGTAAAGCCGAACCGGAGAAAATGGTAAGAATTGCTTCATCATCTCGACTGACAGATGTTTTAGTCTGTTCAGGGACAGCAGAGGTCAGTGCTTTGCCAGAAGCTTTTCGATTCGGCTAAAGCCAAACTGGAGAAAATGTGCTCGGTTCGGGTGGAGGTTAAGAGGTTCATCCCATTGCACTTGATTTGTTTTTTTTCTTATTTTCAAAAACACTTATTCCAGTGGCAGATTTGTTTTTTGCAAGTCAAAATTACTCAAATTAAAGTAAAATGTTCTTAACCTGACTCGTTCATCTAGATGTGTCTTATTTGCAGTGTAGACGTGACCACAGTCGACCAATAACGATCTCTGTCTGTTCTGAAAAGATGAGCCTTTATTTGTTCCTTCTGTATTAAGTTGAACCAGTTTAGTAACGTGTGTATTTGTGCCACGAGAACCTCCACGTGTCCTGATTGAACCCCCACGTGTCCTGATTGAAGTCCCGTTTGCAGGGCCCAGGACCAGGCCTCCATGCAGCTGAGCGAGATGGAGGAGGAGATGGACCAGCGCATCCACGCGGCCGAGAGGAAGTCCAAAGAACAGGTGCATGCTGGGAGATCGCCGACACAGATGTTTGTTCTTCCCTTAGAGCAGACATACCCACGCTGTTCTGAATCATGTCCTCAACGGGTCAACCATTAACCGTTACATTTAATAAGATTTACTTCTAAACAGAAAACATTATGCTGTGAACATGATTTGGGTAAAGCTGTTCTACTGTGTAAAAACACATTAATTTAGAAAGTTTGTCACCAGCTGATATTCATCTGAACTGGCCACTAACGATGACCTTTCCAGCAAACTCAATTCTCGCGGTATTTGTGAGTTTTCAAACAGAATCCATCTTGAACCGCTCCCGCCTTCACTGTTAAAAACAGACACTAATTAACACAAAAGACACAAGTCTGACTCTCTAAAGACCGAGCTGACTGAACTGAGCGGTCAGACATAACACTACACTTAAGTATCACAGGGGCCTGGATATTAACCAGCACTCATGCCTCACAGCGAGAAGGTCCCTGGTTCGATCCCTGGGTGGACGGGGCCCGTCTGTGTGGGGTTTGCATGTTCTCCCCTTGCAGGTTTCCTCGGGGCGCTCTGTTTTCCAATACCACTAAACAATAGGTCGCGTTCACGTTATAGAATTCTATTTCAGTGTCAGGGCAGGTGTCAATACAACTCTATGGGAGAGAAACAGTTTTTGAAAGAAATTTCCAAAAAGAAAACGTCCAAATGTTTTCTCTGATCATCAGGTGACAGTGATCAGATTCACAAACCTGACATGTGAATGTTATGGCTGAAAGTCCTTTCTACTGGCCAACATCAAGTACATGTTTTTGAATATTGTCTCCACTTTTGGACGCCTTTGTGAAGAAATAATTAGACATATGTTCATATCTGCTGAAAGATATGACTTTGAACTTTGTGACAGCTTTTGTTTCATGTGAATTGGCCTCAGGAAATACAGAGAAATTAGCAATGATTTAAGACTAGAAATCTGCATTTTGAGCGTTACTATGGCCATTGAATTTTCAGTTGCTCCACCTCAATGTTAAACTATAGGATCTTTAGAAGGTTGTGATGTCACGTGAACGCTACCAATTGACAATAGGTTCCCTTCTGGAGCCAGGACTCCCCTGGAAATGAGATTCCTAATCTCAGTGGCACATTTTTGGTTAACGGGACAAGGCAGAATTTAAAAAAGTTAAAATGATGTGTTTTCCTCCCCCTACTTTCTCCAGCAAAGTTTTAATGTGCAAAATGAGCTCAGACCAAATCACCACAACTGCCGCTAAAATCCTGCAATACTCAAAAGGATTTCCATCGTCCTGCACGAACTTAACATGGAGACTGCAGTTACGCAAAAGATCTCCCGAAAAACTTTCAAAATCCCTTATTTTAAGGATTTTGACCCTTTTAAATAACTCCAATAAAAAACCTGAACTAGCTCCACCATATCCTTCTGTCCTACACTTCAGTATTAAACTACAGACTCTTTAGAAAGTTGTGACGTTAACACAAACATGCATAACTTTATCCAAACTAAACATGGAATGGATCCGTAATATGAGGCTGGCTCTTTCCAGGTAAACGAATATGCCGCTTTAACTGTGGAGGTACCTGAACAATCCACATATTAAAGGGATATTTTAGGACTTTAGACATAGGGCCTCATGTCCTAGTTATCCAGAGTGTTGTTGGTTTCTGGAGATTTTTTATTTTTTTTTCAAAACACGCAGTCCTTATATTTGAAGAGCTTCGTGGCGCTAGGCTAGCACATTTCTACGGTAACAGTTAGCCTGCATTAAAAACAGTCTGACCCAAGCACAGTGCACCTGAGGTCATCACTTATAACGCCAGACTAACCATATAAATGTCTGTGTTAATAGAATCATTTCTGAAATATAACTGACCTTGCATCACATGAATTGCCACATTTAGAGGGACTATTTTCTAGCAGATCACTCCGCCGCTGCGTAGCTTGCAACCACCAAGCTGATGCTGCTCAAATACAAGTTATTTTAAATGCAAAATGGCTCATAGACTTTAATATGTTTTTGCCACACCTGTCGCCGTCCAGGATTATAACAATCACAACCCGAGTCTGAGGTGTCCAGTCGTCCATGCGTCTGTGGTCAGGAGCTGGATGAAGTGTATGTTATGTAAGAGCGTCGGATCGAGCCCTGTTTGTTGAGTTATTTATAGCGGTCACACATTTGGAGGGGACTCAGCTGCATGTGTTCACACTGTGGCCAACGTTAAAGGACACGCGGGCCGATTAATCACAAAACCAATCAAACAAATGACCCCCTTTGTTGAACCTGCTTCTTGTTTTCATCATTAAAACTGTTTGGCCTTTTGCCCCAGGAGAAGAAGCGCACGGAGGCCGCGCTGAGCGAGCTGAAGCGGAGCTATGAGACGGAGGTGTGCGAGCTGCAGTGCAAGATCCAGAAGATGCAGATGGTAAGCACTCCTTCCTCAGAGGGGCTGTCCTGGACGCGCTCCTCTGTGATGAGGTCAACGACACGAGGCAGGTGGAGCTGAGAAAGGCTCATGTGTAGAATCTGGATAAATGACATAAGCCTGTCGAGTGATTATCCAGGTGAGCTAAACCACGGGCTGCATGTGGGCTGGTCCAAACCTGAAGATACTGGCTGAATATATATGTTATACATGGATTCCTCAGGCTTTGAAAAAGATATTCCTAATGTTGAAATGTTCCCATTAGGCAGAGGAGAAGTACAAGAACATCGTCATAAAAGATGAGAGTCCAGCCCTGAAGAAGAAGAACAATGAGCTGATGCTGGTGAGTGATGATCTACAACACTGATGTCGTTGTTTGGATCGTGTTTGACGGTCCGTTTCCTGCAGGAGAACCAGCGTCTGAAGCAGGACCTGCTCCGGTCCCAGACCAAAGTGTCCTGTCTGCAGAGCGAGTTGGACTCTCTAAAGACCGAGCTGACTGACCAGAGCATCAACTACGAGCGGTCAGACATAACCCTACACTTAAGTATCACAGGGGCCTGGATATTAACCAGCGCTCATGCCTCACAGCGAGAAGGTCCCTGGTTCCATCCCTGGGTGGACGGGGCCCGTCTGTGTGGGGTTTGCGTGTTCTCCCCTTGCAGGTTTTGCAAGGGGAGAAGTTTAGCAAGTTTAGCTCCATAGAGCACTGGGATACCAATCATAAGGTTGCCAGTTCAATCTCAACCAAGGCTTTTTTTGTTTGTAGTTTGGACTGGGCATCTACTGGGAGGAACATAAATCATTGCCTATGGTCCCACACTCATTAAAAACGGGGAAAGAACATTTTCGAAATATGCGAAGTAGGGAAACAATTGAGGCAAAACTGGAGGACATATCAAAAACTAATCAATAAAATAGAGGGGGAAACATGACCTGAATGGAACTCTTTCCTCCAGTGGCCTGCTGGGACTTTCAGCCCGATAATTTAGACCAAAGTCGCCCACGTCAGAGCTTTACAGTGTGGAGGTGTAGCTCAGTGATGGTGCGCTGGTCTTTGGTGCAGGAGGTTGCCAGTTCAAACATGGCTTAGACACTTTTCCAAAGCTTTTTCCTTTCACATGGCCGCTGCACATATGAGCAAAATCACAATCTCGTAGTGCACAGGCACAGCGCTCAAAGGTCAAAGGTCAATCGGGATACATGCGCTCAGTAGTCCCAATGTCAAATATGCATGAATACAGATTGTTTTACTACAGGTTTGGCAATATTTACGGAATCATTTTTTAATCAAGGCAAATTCGCGTGCGTGCCCACAGATTTGAGTGGGTGATCCAGACCTGCAGCACCCACGGGTTCGGTGCCTATACTACAAATAGAAGTACAGAAGGACTTGTGTGGAAGTGTGCACCTCTGTCCAGGTGCTGTTTTGCCTGGTGGTTCTACCCAGTATTGCAGTTCACTGGCCAGAGAAAGGATTTCAACTACACAGCGAGTGAAAAGCAGCGCTGCAGCGAGCGTGAGGCCGGGGCCTTGAGGCTGAGGCAAGAGTGAGGCCGGGGTGTGATGAAGGCTCAGGCGAGAGTGGGCCGAGTTAAGGAGCAAAACAGACCGGGTTGGAGGTGACTGCGAGGCGAGGGGCGGTCGCAAGGGGGGGACTGCGCCAGGGGCGAGGGCCTTTATCGCCGCGAGCGGCTTTAATAATAATAATAATAATAATAATAATAATAATAATAATAATAATAATAATAATAATAATAATAATAATAATAATAATAATAATAATAATAATAATAATAATAATAATAATAATAATAATAATAATAATAATAATAATAATAATAATTATTATTATTATTGTTAATCACCACAACTGCCGCTAAAATCCTGCAATACTCAAAATGTTGGTATTTCAGGCCGAAATGCCAACGATTTCCATCGTCCTGCACGAACTTAGAGGCTGCTGTTACGCAAAAGTTCTGCGGTGGGAGTGGCCGGTAAAAAACTGGAAACTTCCAAAAATCTTTGGGAAAAACTTTCAAAATCCCTTATTTTAAGGATTTTGACCCTTTTTAAATAATGGTCAAACTCGAATAAAAAGACTAAACTAGCTCCACTTTTGACTCTGTTCTACACTTCAGTATTAAACTACAGACTTTAGAAAGTCGTGATGTGAACATGACCCACATAACTGGACTTTTGATCATATAAAATACAGTAGTACTTTGTTAGTAGCTACTGTAAATCACGCAGTACTTTTTCTTCAATTTGAATGTTTTATTTTAAAGTAACAGTACGTGTGGTTCCTCTTTCTGCTGTGAGTAAATATCGGCATGAAAAAGGATCGTTTAAGTTTAATACACTTTTGCTCCTCTCACTAGAGTCATATTTTGGCGGCTCCCCCCCCTCCGTGCTTTGACCACAGAGACAGCCCAGAGTCTTTCAGAGCTGCTCTCTGCGTTGCTCTGAGTGCTGAAACAGGATATCCTGGTCCCAACTCACACAATCAATCCTTTGGAAGAGTCGCTTAGCAACAGGCCCGGGGGCGGGGCAATACACAGTCCAGCGACGGTGTGGGTCCCGGGTTGTCCTTGTAAACTTTAAAGCCTCACTGTGTTAACATTTCACCCAATGAATACAACTCCTCATACCCCTCGTCATATTGCCGTCCCGTGACTTGGCGGCTTTTATTACTGTGTACCCAGGTCTGTGAATATGGAGGCATTTTATTATTCCGGATGTAGTGACTCGTGTTGTGTTGCAGAGACGAGGAGCTGATGAAACAGTTTGCAGATGAGCGGGACATCCTGGAGAGCCAGATCGAGATCCTGCAGTAAGTGGTCGATGTGTCCTAGACCGACTGATGAAGTAAAAAGACACGGTGACCGTCCATCGTCACATCGTTCCATGTTTAACCTCTTAACCCCCACATGAACTGAGCACATTTTACCCAAATATAAAAGCTTCTCGACTGGAGCCAATAAAGGCCAGTGTAATGCCTCATTTGAAAGCTAAGACCTATAAAGCTGATGGAAAAGGATATTTTTCCTTGCGTCCCTTTTTCGTCACATTTTTTTTTCATTTTCGTCACATTTTTGTCCCATTTTTGTTCATTTTTCGTCACATTTTTTTTTCATTTTTGTCCATTTTTCGTCACATTTTTGTCCCATTTTTGACGCTTTTTCGTCCATTTTTGTCCCTTTTTCGTCCCTTTTTCGTCCCTTTTTCGTCCATTTTTGTCCCTTTTTCGTCCCTTTTTCGTCCCATTTTCGTCCCTTTTTTGTCCCTTTTTTGACCCTTTTTCGTCCAATTTTTCGTCCCATTTTTCGTCCCTTTTTTGTCCCTTTTTTGACCCTTTTTCGTCCCTTTTTTGACCCTTTTTCGTCCATTTTTGTCCCTTTTTCGTCCCATTTTCGTCCCTTTTTTGTCCCTTTTTTGACCCTTTTTCGTCCCATTTTTCGTCCCATTTTTCGTCCCTTTTTTGTCCCTTTTTTGACCCTTTTTTGACCCTTTTTCGTCCCTTTTTTGACCCTTTTTCGTCCATTTTTGTCCCTTTTTCGTCCCATTTTTCGTCCCATTTTCGTCCCATTTTTCGTCCCATTTTCGTCCCTTTTTCGTCCCTTTTTCGTCCCTTTTTCGTCCCATTTTCGTCACATTTTTGTCCCATTTTTGACGCTTTTTCGTCCATTTTTGTCCCTTTTTAGTCCCTTTTTCGTCCCATTTTCGTCCCATTTTCGTCCCATTTTCGTCCCTTTTTTGACCCTTTTTCGTCCATTTTCGTCCCTTTTTCGTCCCTTTTTCGTCCCATTTTCGTCCCATTTTCGTCCCTTTTTTGTCCCTTTTTTGACCCTTTTTCGTCCCATTTTTCGTCCCATTTTTCGTCCCTTTTTTGACCCTTTTTCGTCCCTTTTTCGTCCCATTTTTCGTCCCATTTTCGTCCCATTTTTCGTCCCATTTTTCGTCCCATTTTTCGTCCCTTTTTCGTCCCTTTTTCGTCCCTTTTTCGTCCATTTTCGTCCATTTTTGTCCCTTTTTCGTCCCATTTTCGTCCCATTTTCGTCCCTTTTTTGTCCCTTTTTTGTCCCATTTTTTGTCCCATTTTTCGTCCCATTTTTCGTCCCTTTTTCGTCCCATTTTTGACCCTTTTTTGACCCTTTTTCGTCCCTTTTTTGACCCTTTTTCGTCCATTTTTGTCCCTTTTTCGTCCCATTTTTCGTCCCATTTTCGTCCCATTTTTCGTCCCATTTTCGTCCCTTTTTCGTCACATTTTTGTCCCATTTTTGACGCTTTTTCGTCCATTTTTGTCCCTTTTTAGTCCCTTTTTCGTCCCATTTTCGTCCCATTTTCGTCCCATTTTCGTCCCTTTTTTGACCCTTTTTCGTCCATTTTCGTCCCTTTTTCGTCCCTTTTTCGTCCCTTTTTCGTCCCATTTTCGTCCCATTTTCGTCCCTTTTTTGTCCCTTTTTTGACCCTTTTTCGTCCCATTTTTCGTCCCATTTTTCGTCCCTTTTTTGACCCTTTTTCGTCCCTTTTTCGTCCCTTTTTTGACCCTTTTTCGTCCATTTTTGTCCCTTTTTCGTCCCATTTTCGTCCCTTTTTCGTCCCTTTTTCGTCCCATTTTTCGTCCCATTTTTCGTCCCTTTTTTGTCCCTTTTTTGACCCTTTTTCGTCCCTTTTTCGTCCCTTTTTTGACCCTTTTTCGTCCATTTTTGTCCCTTTTTCGTCCCATTTTTCGTCCCATTTTCGTCCCATTTTTCGTCCCATTTTCGTCCCATTTTCGTCCCTTTTTCGTCCCTTTTTCGTCCCATTTTCGTCCCATTTTCGTCACATTTTTGTCCCATTTTTGACGCTTTTTCGTCCATTTTTGTCCCTTTTTAGTCCCTTTTTCGTCCCATTTTCGTCCCATTTTCGTCCCATTTTCGTCCCTTTTTTGACCCTTTTTCGTCCATTTTCGTCCCTTTTTCGTCCCTTTTTCGTCCCATTTTCGTCCCATTTTCGTCCCATTTTCGTCCCTTTTTTGTCCCTTTTTTGACCCTTTTTCGTCCCATTTTTCGTCCCATTTTTCGTCCCTTTTTTGTCCCTTTTTTGACCCTTTTTCGTCCCTTTTTCGTCCCTTTTTTGACCCTTTTTCGTCCATTTTTGTCCCTTTTTCGTCCCATTTTTCGTCCCATTTTCGTCCCATTTTTCGTCCCATTTTCGTCCCTTTTTCGTCCCTTTTTCGTCCCATTTTCGTCCCATTTTCGTCACATTTTTGTCCCATTTTTGACGCTTTTTCGTCCATTTTTGTCCCTTTTTAGTCCCTTTTTCGTCCCATTTTTGTCCCTTTTTTGACCCTTTTTCGTCCATTTTTCGTCCCTTTTTCGTCCCTTTTTTGACCCTTTTTCGTCCATTTTTGTCCCTTTTTCGTCCCATTTTCGTCCCTTTTTCGTCCCTTTTTCGTCCCATTTTCGTCCCATTTTCGTCACATTTTTGTCCCATTTTTGACGCTTTTTCGTCCATTTTTGTCCCTTTTTAGTCCCTTTTTCGTCCCATTTTCGTCCCATTTTCGTCCCTTTTTTGACCCTTTTTCGTCCATTTTCGTCCCTTTTTCGTCCCTTTTTCGTCCCATTTTCGTCCCATTTTCGTCCCATTTTCGTCCCTTTTTTGTCCCTTTTTTGACCCTTTTTCGTCCCATTTTTCGTCCCATTTTCGTCCCTTTTTTGTCCCTTTTTTGACCCTTTTTCGTCCCTTTTTCGTCCCTTTTTTGACCCTTTTTCGTCCATTTTTGTCCCTTTTTCGTCCCATTTTTCGTCCCATTTTCGTCACATTTTTGTCCCATTTTTGACGCTTTTTCGTCAATTTTTGTCCCTTTTTAGTCCCTTTTTCGTCCCATTTTCGTCCCATTTTCGTCCCTTTTTTGACCCTTTTTCGTCCATTTTCGTCCCTTTTTCGTCCCTTTTTCGTCCCATTTTCGTCCCATTTTCGTCCCATTTTCGTCCCTTTTTTGTCCCTTTTTTGACCCTTTTTCGTCCCATTTTTCGTCCCATTTTCGTCCCTTTTTTGTCCCTTTTTTGACCCTTTTTCGTCCCTTTTTCGTCCCTTTTTTGACCCTTTTTCGTCCATTTTTGTCCCTTTTTCGTCCCATTTTTCGTCCCTTTTTCGTCCCATTTTTCGTCCCATTTTCGTCCCTTTTTCGTCCCATTTTCGTCAATTTTTGTCCCTTTTTCGTCCCTTTTTCGTCCCATTTTCGTCCCATTTTTCGTCCCAATTTTCGTCCCTTTTTTGTCCCTTTTTTGACCCTTTTTCGTCCCATTTTCGTCCCATTTTTCGTCCCATTTTCGTCCCTTTTTTGTCCCTTTTTTGACCCTTTTTCGTCCATTTTTGTCCCTTTTTCGTCCCATTTTTCGTCCCATTTTCGTCCCATTTTCCGTCCCATTTTCGTCCCATTTTCGTCCCATTTTCGTCCCATTTTTGTCCCTTTTTCGTCCCATTTTCGTCAATTTTTGTCCCTTTTTCGTCAATTTTTGTCCCTTTTTCGTCCCATTTTTCGTCCCTTTTTCGTCCCATTTTCGTCCCATTTTTGTCCCTTTTTCGTCACATTTTTTACCCTTTTTCGTCCATTTTTGTCCCTTTTTTGTCCCATTTTTTTCCCCTTTTTTGTCACATTTTCGTCCATTTTTCGTCATTTTTTTTTTTTTCGTCACATTTTTTCCCCTTTTTTTCTTCTGCTTTTTCATCCTCGTTCACTCCTCAGTCTGTCCCGGTTTTGATGTCGTATGTATCGGACCTGAATTTCGTTGCATAGTAGAACTGTCGGTATGTGATGCTAACTCGTGTAGCATGCGTATAGGCTACTTCTCTGCGCTGTGGGACGGGTGTGAGAAAGCCCGGCCTAAACGCGCTCATGTGTGACAGGACGGCCAACAGGAAGCTGCATGACAGTAACGACGGCCTGAGGACGTCCCTGGAGAGGTTCAACAAGGTAACGAGCGCACCGTCCCGCGTGTTGAAACTGGTGTTCAGAGTAACGTTGGCTCTTGTGTGTTCCAGTCGGGCAGCGGCGGCTCTCCGGCATCCGTCAGGAACCGGAGTAAAAGCATCTGCTACACCTCTCCCAACAGCGTCATGGAGAGGTGAGACTGCCCCGTGTGGAACTGTGTGTGTGACCGACACGCAGCCCGGAGAAATGGGAACACTCCTCACTGAAGTCCATCAGGGCCTGGGACCTTTGGGGACCTTTGTAAAAGAACTACCAGCTCAGCTTTTTTTTTTTTTAATTTGCATTTGTTTGAAAGTTCAGTAATACGCATAAATAAGTAAAGAAATTAAAGCCGCAAGCGGCATCGAGAGGCCCTCGCGGGTCGCGGTGGCCGGTTGACGCCGGTTCCCGCATGCCGCCGCAATAACCGGGAGGCGCTGCCGCGCCCTACCTGCTTATAATGTCGCTGCCACACTAGGTCGAGATTATAAAAGAGCAAAGGCGAGAAATCGCGCCTTCGGCGTTGATTACTCGATTTTCCCCAAAATGGCCGACCACCTGTTGGTCGCCTAGCAACCATGTAATGGAGGCCTCCCTTAGTGCCTCCATTGCCGCGCCATAACCCACCGAGGGCGCCAACGTGGCCACACTACATTTTATTGGCCTGATGTGCCATTAATCTTTGTGAGTAAACATCAAAACGAGATTTTTCACGTCTCCATGTGAATGATGGCTCCAACCTGGAGAGGGCGCTAGCGCGCCCCAAATCTTTTTTATTACACAAGCAGCATTGGACGGCCCTGACGGGCCGTACATCAATGACTACTGTTCACAAGCTCCTCACAGAGGGCGCTAACGCACTGTAATCGTGTATAATGTGTGATATGCGGGTCAGTCCCATTGGAATAACATGGCGAGCCTCGGTCGTCTCTATGGCAACACCGTACAAAATACGGTATGGGTCTCATTGGCTTTTTGGATCAGGATGCCATCAGCTATTATTGTGCCGAATTTTATCAATTTCCGAGAAACTAATTTTTTTCCCATAATGCATTTTTTGTTCTCGGCCTAGAGGGGGCGCTATCGCGCCAAATTTCACTTTTTCACATTTGTTGTGTCCGGGGGTGAAAGGTCAATAAAATGTATATTTCCGATTTTTAATCGGAGTTCGTTTGTGCAAATGGGAGCATTTTGTTGTTTTCGATAAGTCGAAAAATTCTTCGTAAAGATTGCGGCTTCGCCGCACACAAACCGTAAAACTTAGCCAAAAAATTTGGATAACTTTTGATGCCCCACATCTCGAGATGAGCTGGAGCGATTTGGAGCCCATTTGGTGAAACGCCCTAGGAGGAGTTCGTTAAAATGCGACGTCAGCGAAAACGCTGACTCACCATTTTCCAGACTTCCTGTCAAAATGGCGGACTTCCGGTTTGTCTGGGGGCGTGGCCACAATAATATTTTTTGGTTGTCGTCACATGACAAATGTCTGTACCGAATCTCGTCGCTCTACGACAAAGTTTATGTTGGCCCCCTCCCCATAGGCGCAATGTATTTTCAGTTTTGTAGGTGGCGCTGTCGCGCCATTTTTTATTTTCCCAAAACGAAACACACATTTTAATTAATTTTTCGCCGGATCTGAATTTTGGGCAAAGTTTGGTGAGTTTTTGATTATGTTCAGGGGGTCAAATTCCTGCTGAAAGAGCAGAAGAAGAAGAAAGAAAGAATAATAATATTTCCTGCAAAAACAATATAGTCGCTTTCGCGACTACAACATATTATACATTTTTGGAAAGCTTTCGACTTCCCCCACGCAGCCGTGGGGCTCGGAGGTGGATGACGAGCGCTTCGCGCTCGTCATCCACCTCCGTATGACAGTTGGCCATATACCCCCATTCATTTTGCTGCAATTATAAGTATAAGGGCCCACACCAGAGGTGTGGGCAGTCACTGTTTTACACGGTGAGTTTACGTTTGACATGGGGACAGCGCTTCGCGCTGTTTTCGTGCGCTCCGCGCACCTCGGTTCAGTGCGCTGCGCGCACTGCGTTGCGATTACAATAGGCCCTTGCTACGGCAGGCCGCTCGGGCCTAATTAAAGCCGCAAGCGGCATCGAGAGGCCCTCGCGGGGGTTCGTTGGCCGGTTGACGCCGGTTGCCGCACGCCGCCGCAATAACCGGGAGGCGCTGCCGCGCCCTACGTGGTTTATAACGTCGCTGCCACCCTAGGTCGAGATTATAAAAGAGCAAAGGCGAGAAATGGCGCCTTCGGCGCTGATTACTCGATTTTTCCCAAAATGGCCGACCACCTGTTGGTCGCCTAGCAACCATGTAATGGAGGCCTCCCTTAGTGCCTCCATTGCCGCGCCATAACCCTACCGAGGGCGCCAACGTGGCCACACTACATTTTATTGCCCTGATGAGCCATTAATCTTTGTGAGTAAACATCAAAACGAGATTTTTCGTGTCTCCATGTGAATGATGGCTCCAACCTGCAGAGGGCGCTAGCGCGCCCCAAATCTTTTTTATTTCACAAGCAGCATCGGACGGCCCTGACGGGCCATACTTCAATCCCTACTGTCCACAAGCTCCTCACAGAGGGCGCTAACGAGCTGTAATTGTGTATAATGTGTGATATGCGGGTCAGTCCCATTGGAATAACATGGTGGGCCTCGGTCGTCTCCATGGCAACACCGTACAAAATACGGTATGGGTCTCATTGGCTTTTTGGATCGGGATGCCATCAGCTATTTTTGTGCCGAATTTTATTCATTTCCGAGAAACTAATTTTTTTCCCATAATGCATTTTTTGTTCTCGGCCTAGAGGGGGCGCTATCGCGCCAAATCTCACTTTTTCACATTTGTTGTGTCCGGGGGCGAAAGGTCAATAAAATGTATATTTCCGATTTTTAATCGGAGTTCTTTTGTGCAAATGGGAGCATTTTGTTGTTTTCGGTAAGTCGCAAAATTCTTCGTAAAGATTGCGGCTTCGCCGCAAACAAACCGTAAAACTTAGCCAAAAAATTTGGATAACTTTTGATGCCCCACATCTCGAGATGAACTGGAGCGATTTTGGGCTCATTTGGTGAAACGCCCTAGGAGGAGTTCGTTAAAATGCGACGTCAGCGAAAACGCTGACTCAGCATTTTCCCGACTTCCTGTCAAAATGGCGGACTTCCGGTTTGTCTGGGGGCGTGGCCACAATAATATATTTTGTTTGTCCTCACAGGACGAAGGTCTGTACCGAATCCCGTCGCTCTGCGACAAAGTTTATGTTGGCCCCCTCCCCATAGGCGCAATGTATTTTCACTTTTGTAGGTGGCGCTGTCGCGCCATTTTTTATTTCCCCAAAACGAAACACACATTTTAATTAATTTTTCACCGGATCTGAATTTTGGGCAAAGTTTGGTGAGTTTTCAACTATGTTCAGGGGGTCACATTCCTGCTCAAAGAGCAGAAGAAGAAGAAGAAGAAGAAAAAAAATAATAATAATATTTCCTGCAAAAACAATATAGTCGCTTTCGCGACAACATCATATTATACATTTTTGGAAAGCTTTTGACTTCCCCCACGCACTCGTGGGGCTCGGAGGTGGATGACGAGCGCTTCGCGCTCGTCATCCACCTCCGTATGACAGTTGGCCATATACCCCCATTCATTTTGCTGCAATTATAAGTATAAGGGCCCACACCAGAGGTGTGGGCAGTCACTGTTTTACTCGGTGAGTTTACGGTTGACATGGGGACAGCGCTTCGCGCTGTTTTCGTGCGCTCCGCGCACCTCGGTACAGTGCGCTGCGCGCACTGCGTTGCGATTACAATAGGCCCTTGCTACGGCAGGCCGCTCGGGCCTAATAATATTTCCTGCAAAAACAATATAGTCGCTTTCGCGACTACATCATATTATACATTTTTGGAAAGCTTATGACTTCCCCCACGCACCCGTGGGGCTCGGAGGTGGATGACGAGCGCTTCGCGCTCGTCATCCACCTCCGTATGACAGTTGGCCATATACCCCCATTCATTTTGCTGCAATTATAAGTATAAGGGCCCACACCAGAGGTGTGGGCAGTCACTGTTTTACACGGTGAGTTTACGTTTGACATGGGGACAGCGCTTCGCGCTGTTTTCGTGCGCTCCGCGCACCTCGGTTCAGTGCGCTGCGCGCACTGCGTTGCGATTACAATAGGCCCTTGCTACGGCAGGCCGCTCGGGCCTAATTAAAGCCGCAAGCGGCATCGAGAGGCCCTCGCGGGGGTTCGTTGGCCGGTTGACGCCGGTTGCCGCACGCCGCCGCAATAACCGGGAGGCGCTGACGCGCCCTACGTGGTTATAATGTCGCTGCCACCCTAGGTCGAGATTATAAAAGAGCAAAGGCGAGAAATGGCGCCTTCGGCGCTGATTACTCGATTTTTCCCAAAATGGCCGACCACCTGTCAGTTGCCTAGAAACCATGTAATGTACTTTTTTGTTCGGACAGTCCTGACGCACGCGTGTACCAATTTTATTTATTTATTGCCCTGATGTGCCATTAATCTTTGTGAGTAAACATCAAAACGAGATTTTTAGCGTCTCCATGTGAATGATGGCTCCAACCTGCAGAGGGCGCTAGCGCGCCCCAAATCTTTTTTATTTCACAAGCAGCATCGGACGGCCCTGACGGGCCGTACTTCAATCACTACTGTCCACAAGCTCCTGACAGAGGGCGCTAACACTCTGTAATTGTGTATAATGTGAGATTTGTGTGTCAGTCCTATTGGATTAACATGGGGAGCCTTGGTCGTCTCCATGGCAACACTGTACAAAATACGGTATGGGTCTCATTGGCTTTTTGGATCGGGATGCCATCAGCTATTATTGTGCCGAATTTTATCCATTTCCGAGAAACTAATTTTTTTCCCATAATGCATTTTTTCTTCTCGGCCTAGAGGGGGCGCTATCGCGCCAAATGTCACTTTTTCACATTTGTTGTGTCCGGGGGTGAAAGGTCAATAAAATGTATATTTCCGATTTTTAATCGGAGTTAGTTTGTGCGAATGGGACCAATTTGCAGTTTTCGATAAGTCGCAAAATTCTTCGTAAAGATTGCGGCTTCGCCGCAAACAAACCGTAAAACTTAGGCAAAAAATTTGGATAACTTTTGATGCCCCACATCTCGAGATGAGCTGGAGCGATTTTGGGCTCATTTGGTGAAACGCCCTAGGAGGAGTTCGTTAAAATGCGACGTCAGCGAAAACGCTGACTCGGCATTTTCCCGACTTCCTGTCAAAATGGCGGACTTCCGGTTTGTCTGGGGGCGTGGCCACAATAATAGTTTTTGGTTGTCGTCACATGACAAATGTCTGTACCGAATCCCGTCGCTCTGCGACAAAGTTTATGTTGGCCCCCTCCCCATAGGCGCAATGTATTTTCACTTTTGTAGGTGGCGCTGTCGCGCCATTTTTTATTTCCCCAAAACGAAACACACATTTTAATTAATTTTTCACCGGATCTGAATTTTGGGCAAAGTTTGGTGAGTTTTCAACTATGTTCAGGGGGTCACATTCCTGCTCAAAGAGCAGAAGAAGAAGAAGAAGAAGAAAAAAAATTAAAGCCGCAAGCGGCATCGAGAGGCCCTCGCGGGTCTCGTTGGCTGGTTACTGCACGCTGTCGCACGCCGCCGCAATAACCGGGAGGCGCTACCGCGCCCTACGTGGTTATAATGTCGCTGCCACCCTAGGTCGAGTTTATAAAAGAGGCAAAGGCAAGAAATGGCGCCTTCGGCGCTGATTACTCTATTTTTCCCAAAATGGCCGACCATCTGTTGGTCGCCTAGCAACCATGTAATGGAGGCCTCCCTTAGTGCCTCCATTGCCGCGCCATAACCCTACCGAGGGCGCCAACGTGGCCACACTACATTTTATTGCCCTGATGTGCCATTAATCTTTGTGAGTAAACATCAAAACGAGATTTTTAGCGTCTCCATGTGAATGATGGCTCCAACCTGCAGAGGGCGCTAGCGCGCCCCAAATCTTTTTAAATTTAACAAGCAGCATCGGACGTCCTTGACGGGCCGTACATCAATCACTACTGTCCACAAGCTCCTTACAGGGGGCGCTAACGCGCTGTAATTGTGTATAATGTGAGATTTGTGTGTCAGTCCCATTAGATTAACATGGTGGGCCTCGGGCGTCACCATGGCAACACCGTACAAAATACGGTATGGGTCTCATTGGCTTTTTGGATCGGGATGCCATCAGCTATTTTTGTGCCGAATTTTATCTATTTCCGATAAACTAATTTTTTTCCCATAATGCATTTTTTCTTCTCGGCCTAGAGGGGGCGCTATCGCGCCAAATCTCACTTTTTCACATTTGTTGTGTCCGGGGGTGAAAGGTCAATAAAATGTATATTTCCGATTTTTTATCGGACTTCGTTTGTGCGAATGGGAGCATTTTGTTGTTTTTGATAAGTCGCAAAATTGTTCGTAAAGATTGCGGCTTCGCCGCAAACAAACCGTAAAACTTAGCCAAAAAATTTGGATAACTTTTGATGCCCCATATCTCGAGATGAGCTGGAGCGATTTGGAGCTCATTTGGTGAAACGCCCTAGGAGGAGTTCGTTAAAATGCGACGTCAGCGAAAACGCTGACTCACCATTTTCCCGACTTCCTGTCAAAATGGCGGACTTCCGGTTTGTCTGGGGGCGTGGCCACAATAATATATTTTGTTTGTCCTCACAGGACGAAGGTCTGTACCGAATCCCGTCGCTCTGCGACAAAGTTTATGTTGGCCCCCTCCCCATAGGCGCAATGTATTTTCACTTTTGTAGGTGGCGCTGTCGCGCCATTTTTTATTTCCCCAAAACGAAACACACATTTTAATAAATTTTTCGCCGGATCTGAATTTTGGGCAAAGTTTGGTGAGTTTTTGACTACGTTCAGGGGGTCAAATTCCTGCTCAAAAAGCAGAAGAAAGAAGAAGAAGAAGAAGAATTAAAGCCGCAAGCGGCATCGAGAGGCCCTCGCGGGTCTCGTGGGCCGGTTGACGCCGGTTGCCGCACGCCGCCGCAATAACCGGGAGGCGCTGCCGCGCCCTACGTGGTTATAATGTCGCTGCCACCCTATAGGTCGAGATTATAAAAGAGCAAAGGCGAGAAATGGCGCCTTTGGCGCTGATTACTCGATTTTTCCCAAAATGGCCGACCACCTGTTGATCGCCTAGCAACCATGTAATGGAGGCCTCCCTTAGTGCCTCCATTGCCGCGCCATAACCCTACCGAGGGCGCCAACGTGGCCACACTACATTTTATTGCCCTGATGTGCCATTAATCTTTGTGAGTAAACATCAAAACGAGATTTTTAGCGTCTCCATGTGAATGATGGCTCCAACCTGCAGAGGGCGCTAGCGCGCCCCAAATCTTTTTTATTTCACAAGCAGCATCGGACGTGCTTAACGGGCCGTACTTCAATGACTACTGTCCACAAGCTCCTTACAGAGGGCGCTAACGCGCTGTAATTGTGTATAATGTGTGATATGCGGGTCAGTCCCATTGGAATAACATGGCGAGCCTCGGTCGTCTCCATGGCAACACCGTACAAAATACGGTATGGGTCTCATTGGCTTTTTGGATCGGGATGCCATCAGCTATTTTTGTGCCGAATTTTATCCATTTCCGAGAAACTAATTTTTTTCCCATAATGCATTTTTTGTTTTCGGCCTAGAGGGGGCGCTATCGCGCCAAATCTCACTTTTTCACATTTGTTGTGTCCGGGGGTGAAAGGTCAATAAAATGTATATTTCCGATTTTTAATCGGAGTTCGTTTGTGCGAATGGGAGCATTTTGATATTTTCGGAAAGTCGCAAAATTCTTCGTAAAGATTGCGGCTTCGCCGCAAACAAACCGTAAAACTTAGCCAAAAAATTTGGATAACTTTTGATGCCCCACATCTCGAGATGAGCTGGAGCGATTTTGGGCTCATTTGGTGAAACGCCCTAGGAGGAGTTCGTTAAAATGCGACGTCAGCGAAAACGCTGACTCAGCATTTTCCCGACTTCCTGTCAAGATGGCGGACTTCCGGTTTGTCTGGGGGCGTGGCCACAATAATATATTTTGTTTGTCCTCACAGGACGAAGGTCTGTACCGAATCCCGTCGCTCTGCGACAAAGTTTATGTTGGCCCCCTCCCCATAGGCGCAATGTATTTTCACTTTTGTAGGTGGCGCTGTCGCGCCATTTTTTATTTCCCCAAAACGAAACACACATTTTAATAAATTTTTCGCCGGATCTGAATTTTGGGCAAAGTTTGGTGAGTTTTTGACTACGTTCAGGGGGTCAAATTCCTGCTCAAAGAGCAGAAGAAGAAAGAAGAAGAAGAAGAAGAATAAAGAAGAATAATAATATTTCTTGCAAAAACAATATAGTCGCTTTCGCGACTACAACATATTATGCATTTTTTTAAAGCTTTCGACTTCCCCGACGCACCGGTGGGGCTCGGAGGTGAATGACGAGCGCTTCGCGCTCGTCATCCACCTCCGTATGACAGTTGGCCATATACCCCCATTCATTTTGCTGCAATTATAAGTATAAGGGCCCACACCAGAGGTGTGGGCAGTCACTGTTTTACACGGTGAGTTTACGTTTGACATGGGGACAGCGCTTCGCGCTGTTTTCGTGCGCTCCGCGCACCTCAGTACAGTGCGCTGCGCGCACTGCGTTGCGATTACAATAGGCCCTTGCTACGGCAGGCCGCTCGGGCCTAATAATAATAATATTTCCTGCAAAAACAATATAGTCGCTTTCGCGACAACATCATATCTTACATTTTTGGAAAGCTTTTGACTTCCCCCACGCACTCGTGGGGCTCGGAGGTGGATGACGAGCGCTTCGCGCTCGTCATCCACCTCCGTATGACAGTTGGCCATATACCCCCATTCATTTTGCTGCAATTATAAGTATAAGGGCCCACACCAGAGGTGTGGGCAGTCACTGTTTTACTCGGTGAGTTTACGGTTGACATGGGGACAGCGCTTCGCGCTGTTTTCGTGCGCTCCGCGCACCTCGGTACAGTGCGCTGCGCGCACTGCGTTGCGATTACAATAGGCCCTTGCTACGGCAGGCCGCTCGGGCCTAATTAAAGCCGCAAGCGGCATCGAGAGGCCCTCGCGGGTCTCGTTGGCCGGTTGACGCCGGTTGCCGCACGCCGCCGCAATAACCGGGAGGCGCTGCCGCGCCCTACGTGGTTATAATGTCGCTGCCACCCTAGGTCGAGATTATAAAAGAGGAGAAAGCGAGAAATGGCGCCTTCGGCGCTGATTACTCGATTTTTCCCAAAATGGCCGACCTCCTGTTGGTCGCCTAGCAACCATGTAATGGACGCCTCCCTTAGTGCCTCCATTGCCGCGCCATAACCCTACCGAGGGCGCCAACGTGGCCACACTACATTTTATTGCCCTGATGTGCCATTAATCTTTGAGTAAACATCAAAACGAGATTTTTCGTGTCTCCATGTGCATGATGGCTCCAACCTGCAGAGGGCGCTAGCGTGCCCCAAATCTTTTTTATTTCACAAGCAGCATCGGACGGCCCTGACGGGCCGTACTTCAATGACTACTGTCCACAAGCTCCTGACAGAGGGCGCTAACGCGCTGTAATTGTGTATAATGTGTGATATGCGGGTCAGTCCCATTGGAATAACATGGCGAGGCTCGGTCGTCTCTATGGCAACACCGTACAAAATACGGTATGGGTCTCATTGGCTTTTTGGATCAGGATGCCATCAGCTATTATTGTGCCGAATTTTATCAATTTCCGAGAAACTAATTTTTTTCCCATAATGCATTTTTTGTTCTCGGCCTAGAGGGGGCGCTATCGCGCCAAATTTCACTTTTTCACATTTGTTGTGTCCGGGGGTGAAAGGTCAATAAAATGTATATTTCCGATTTTTAATCGGAGTTCGTTTGTGCAAATGGGAGCATTTTGTTGTTTTCGATAAGTCGAAAAATTCTTCGTAAAGATTGCGGCTTCGCCGCACACAAACCGTAAAACTTAGCCAAAAAATTTGGATAACTTTTGATGTCCCACATCTCGGGATGAGCTGGAGCGATTTTGGGCTCATTTGGTGAAACGCCCTAGGAGGAGTTCGTTAAAATGCGACGTCAGCGAAAACGCTGACTCAGCATTTTCCCGAGTTCCTGTCAAAATGGCGGACTTCCGGTTTGTCTGGGGGCGTGGCCACAATAATATTATTTGTTTGGCGTCACATGACGAATGTCTGTACCGAATCTCGTCCCTCTACGACAAAGTTTATGTTGGCCCCCTCCCCATAGGCGCAATGTATTTTCACTTTTGTAGGTGGCGCTATCGCGCCATTTTTTATTTCCCCAAAACGAAACACATATTTTAATTAATTTTTCACCGGATCTGAATTTTGGGCAAAGTTTGGTGAGTTTTCGACTATGTTCAGGGGCTCAAATTCCTGCTCAAAGAGCAGAAGAAAGAAGAAGAAAGAAAGAAAGAAAGAAAGAATAATAATATTTCCTGCAAAAACAATATAGTCGCTTTCGCGACAACATCATATTATACATTTTTGGAAAGCTTTCGACTTCCCCCACGCACCCGTGGGGCTCGGAGGTGGATGACGAGCGCTTCGCGCTCGTCATCCACCTCCGTATGACAGTTGGCCATATACCCCCATTCATTTTGCAGCAATTATAAGTATAAGGGCCCACACCAGAGGTGTGGGCAGTCACTGTTTTACACGGTGAGTTTACGTTTGACATGGGGACAGCGCTTCGCGCTGTTTTCGTGCGCTCCGCGCACCTCGGTACAGTGCGCTGCGCGCACTGCGTTGCGATTACAATAGGCCCTTGCTACGGCAGGCCGCTCGGGCCTATTTAAAGCCGCAAGCGGCATCGAGAGGCCCTCGCGGGACGCGGTGGCCGGTTGACGCCGGTTGCCGCACGCCGCCGCAATAACCGGGAGGCGCTGCCGCGCCCTACGTGGTTATAATGTCGCTGCCACCCTAGGTCGAGATTATAAAAGAGCAAAGGCGAGAAATGGCGCCTTCGGCGCAGATTACTCGATTTTTCCCAAAATGGCCGACCTCCTGTTGGTCGCCTAGCAACCATGTAATGGAGGCCTCCCTTAGTGCCTCCATTGCCGCGCCATAACCCACCGAGGGCGCCAACGTGGCCACACTACATTTTATTGGCCTGATGAGCCATTAATCTTTGTGAGTAAACGTCAAAACAAGATTTTTTGCGTCTCCATGTGAATAATGGCTCCAACCTGCAGAGGGCGCTAGCGCGCCCCAAATCTTTTTTATTTCACAAGCAGCATCGGACGGCCCTGACGGGCCGTACTTCAATGACTACTGTCCACAAGCTCCTGACAGATGGCGCTAACGCGCTGTAATTGTGTATGATGTGTGATATGCGGGTCAGTCCCATTGGAATAACATGGCGAGCCTTGGTCGTCTCCATGGCAACACCGTACAAAATACGGTATGGGTCTCATTGGCTTTTTTGACCGGGATGCTATCAGCTATTTTTGTGCCGAATTTTATCCATTTCCGAGAAACAAATTTTTTTCCCATAATGCATTTTTTGTTCTCGGCCTAGAGGGGGCGCTATCGCGCCAAATTTCACTTTTACACATTTGTTGTGTCCGGGGGCGAAAGATCAATAAAATGTATATTTCCGATTTTTAATCGGAGTTCGTTTGTGTGAATGGGAGCATTTTGTTGTTTTCGGTAAGTCGCAAAATTCTTCGTAAAGATTGCGGCTTCGCCGCAAACAAACCGTAAAACTTAGCCAAAAAATTTGGATAACTTTTGATGCCCCACATCTCGAGATGAGCTGGAGCGATTTTGGGCTCATTTGGTGAAACGCCCTAGGAGGAGTTCGTTAAAATGCGACGTCAGCGAAAACGCTGACTCACCATTTTTCTGACTTCCTGTCAAAATGGCGGACTTCCGGTTTGTCTGGGGGCGTGGCCACAATAATGTTTTTTGGTTGTCGTCACATGACGAATGTCTGTACCGAATCTCGTCGCTCTACGACAAAGTTTATGTTGGCCCCCTCCCCATAGGCGCAATGTATTTTCACTTTTGTAGGTGGCGCTGTCGCGCCATTTTTTATTTCCCCAAAACGAAACACACATTTTAATTAATTTTTCGCCGGATCTGAATTTTGGGCAAAGTTTGGTGAGTTTTTGATTATGTTCAGGGGTGCAAATTCCTGCTCAAAGAGCAGAAGAAAGAAAGAAGAAGAAGAAGAAAAAAAATAATAATATTTCTTGCAAAAACAATATAGTCGCTTTCGCGACTACAACATATTATACATTTTTGGAAAGCTTTCGAAGTCCCCCACGCACCCGTGGGGCTCGGAGGTGGATGACGAGCGCTTCGCGCTCGTCATCCACCTCCGTATGACAGTTGGCCATATACCCCCATTCATTTTGCTGCAATTATAAGTATAAGGGCCCACACCAGAGGTGTGGGCAGTCACTGTTTTACACGGTGAGTTTACGTTTGACATGGGGACAGCGCTTCGCGCTGTTTTCGTGCGCTCCGCGCACCTCGGTTCAGTGCGCTGCGCGCACTGCGTTGCGATTACAATAGGCCCTTGCTACGGCAGGCCGCTCGGGCCTAATTAAAGCCGCAAGCGGCATCGAGAGGCCCTCGCGGGTCTCGTTGGCCGGTTGACGCCGGTTGACGCACGCCGCCGCAATAACCGGGAGGCGCTGCCGCGCCCTACGTGGTTATAATGTCGCTGCCACCCTAGGTCGAGATTATAAAAGAGGAGAAGGCGAGAAATGGCGCCTTCGGCGCTGATTACTCGATTTTTCCCAAAATGGCCGACCTCCTGTTGGTCGCCTAGCAACCATGTAATGGACGCCTCCCTTAGTGCCTCCATTGCCGCGCCATAACCCTACCGAGGGCGCCAACGTGGCCACACTACATTTTATTGCCCTGATGTGCCATTAATCTTTGAGTAAACATCAAAACGAGATTTTTCGTGTCTCCATGTGCATGATGGCTCCAACCTGCAGAGGGCGCTAGCGTGCCCCAAATCTTTTTTATTTCACAAGCAGCATCGGACGGCCCTGACGGGCCGTACTTCAATGACTACTGTCCACAAGCTCCTGACAGAGGGCGCTAACGCGCTGTAATTGTGTATAATGTGTGATATGCGGGTCAGTCCCATTGGAATAACATGGCGAGGCTCGGTCGTCTCTATGGCAACACCGTACAAAATACGGTATGGGTCTCATTGGCTTTTTGGATCAGGATGCCATCAGCTATTATTGTGCCGAATTTTATCAATTTCCGAGAAACTAATTTTTTTCCCATAATGCATTTTTTGTTCTCGGCCTAGAGGGGGCGCTATCGCGCCAAATTTCACTTTTTCACATTTGTTGTGTCCGGGGGTGAAAGGTCAATAAAATGTATATTTCCGATTTTTAATCGGAGTTCGTTTGTGCAAATGGGAGCATTTTGTTGTTTTCGATAAGTCGAAAAATTCTTCGTAAAGATTGCGGCTTCGCCGCACACAAACCGTAAAACTTAGCCAAAAAATTTGGATAACTTTTGATGTCCCACATCTCGGGATGAGCTGGAGCGATTTTGGGCTCATTTGGTGAAACGCCCTAGGAGGAGTTCGTTAAAATGCGACGTCAGCGAAAACGCTGACTCAGCATTTTCCCGAGTTCCTGTCAAAATGGCGGACTTCCGGTTTGTCTGGGGGCGTGGCCACAATAATATTATTTGTTTGGCGTCACATGACGAATGTCTGTACCGAATCTCGTCCCTCTACGACAAAGTTTATGTTGGCCCCCTCCCCATAGGCGCAATGTATTTTCACTTTTGTAGGTGGCGCTATCGCGCCATTTTTTATTTCCCCAAAACGAAACACATATTTTAATTAATTTTTCACCGGATCTGAATTTTGGGCAAAGTTTGGTGAGTTTTCGACTATGTTCAGGGGCTCAAATTCCTGCTCAAAGAGCAGAAGAAAGAAGAAGAAAGAAAGAAAGAAAGAAAGAATAATAATATTTCCTGCAAAAACAATATAGTCGCTTTCGCGACAACATCATATTATACATTTTTGGAAAGCTTTCGACTTCCCCCACGCACCCGTGGGGCTCGGAGGTGGATGACGAGCGCTTCGCGCTCGTCATCCACCTCCGTATGACAGTTGGCCATATACCCCCATTCATTTTGCAGCAATTATAAGTATAAGGGCCCACACCAGAGGTGTGGGCAGTCACTGTTTTACACGGTGAGTTTACGGTTGACATGGGGACAGCGCTTCGCGCTGTTTTCGTGCGCTCCGCGCACCTCGGTACAGTGCGCTGCGCGCACTGCGTTGCGATTACAATAGGCCCTTGCTACGGCAGGCCGCTCGGGCCTAATTAAAGCCGCAAGCGGCATCGAGAGGCCCTCGCGGGACGCGGTGGCCGGTTGACGCCGGTTGCCGCACGCCGCCGCAATAACCGGGAGGCGCTGCCGCGCCCTACGTGGTTATAATGTCGCTGCCACCCTAGGTCGAGATTATAAAAGAGCAAAGGCGAGAAATGGCGCCTTCGGCGCAGATTACTCGATTTTTCCCAAAATGGCCGACCACCTGTCGGTCGCCTAGCAATCATGTAATGGAGGCCTCCCTTAGTGCCTCCATTGCCGCGCCATAACCCTACCGAGGGCGCTAGTGTGGCCACACTACATTTTATTGGCCTGATGAGCCATTAATCCTTGTGAGTAAACATCAAAACGAGATTTTTCGTGTCTCCATGTGAATGATGGCTCCAACCTGCAGAGGGCGCTAGCGCGCCCCAAATCTTTTTTATTTCACAAGCAGCATCAGACGGCCCTGACGGGCCGTACTTCAATCACTACTGTCCACAAGCTCCTGACAGAGGGCGCTAACGAGCTGTAATTGTGTATAATGTGTGATATGCGGGTCAGTCCCATTGGAATAACATGGTGGACCTCGGTCGTCTCCATGGCAACACCGTACAAAATACGGTATGGGTCTCATTGGCTTTTTGGATCGGGATGCCATCAGCTAATATTGTGCCGAATTTTATTCATTTCCGAGAAACTAATTTTTTTCCCATAATGCATTTTTTGTTCTCGGCCTAGAAGGGGCGCTATCGCGCCAAATCTCACTTTTTCACATTTGTTGTGTCCGGGGGTGAAAGGTCAATAAAATGTATATTTCCGATTTTTAATCGGAGTTCGTTTGTGCAAATGGGAGCATTTTGTTGTTTTCGGTAAGTCGCAAAATTCTTCGTAAAGATTGCGGCTTCGCCGCAAACAAACCGTAAAACTTAGCCAAAAAATTTGGATAACTTTTGATGTCCCACATCTTGAGATGAACTGGAGCGATTTTGGGCTCATTTGATGAAACGCCCTAGGAGGAGTTCGTTAAAATGCGACGTCAGCGAAAACGCTGACTCACCATTTTCCAGACTTCCTGTCAAAATGGCGGACTTCCGGTTTGTCTGGGGGCGTGGCCACAATAATATATTTTGTTTGTCCTCACAGGACGAATGTCTGTACCGAATCCCGTCGCTCTGCGACAAAGTTTATGTTGGCCCCCTCCCCATAGGCGCAATGTATTTTCACTTTTGTAGGTGGCGCTGTCGCGCCATTTTTTATTTCCCCAAAACGAAACACACATTTTAATTAATTTTTCACCGGACCTGAATTTTGGGCAAAGTTTGGTGAGTTTTCAACTATGTTTCAACTATGTTCAGGGGGTCAAATTCCTGCTCAAAGAGCAGAAGAAAGAAGAAGAATTAAAGCCGCAAGCGGCATCGAGAGGCCCTCGCGGGGGTTCGTTGGCCGGTTGACGCCGGTTGCCGCACGCCGCCGCAATAACCGGGAGGCGCTGCCGCGCCCTACGTGGTTATAATGTCGCTGCCACCCTAGGTCGAGATTATAAAAGAGCAAAGGCGAGAAAGCTGTAATTGTGTATAATGTGTGATATGCGGGTCAGTCCCATTGGAATAACATGGTGGGCCCCGGGCGTCACCATGGCAACACCGTACAAAATACGGTGTGGGTCTCATTAGCTTTTTGGAAAGGTCAATAAAATGTATATTTCCGATTTTTAATCGGAGTTCGTTTGTGCAAATGGGAGCATTTTGTTGTTTTCGGAAAGTCGCAAAAATCTTCGTAAAGATTGCGGCTTCGCTGCAAACAAACCGTAAAACTTAGCCAAAAAATTTGGATAACTTTTGATGCCCCACATCTCGAGATGAGCTGGAGCGATTTTGGGCTCATTTGGTGAAACGCCCTAGGAGGAGTTCGTTAAAATGCGACGTCAGCGAAAACGCTGACTCAGCATTTTCCCGACTTCCTGTCAAAATGGCGGACTTCCGGTTTGTCTGGGGACAGTTGGCCATATACCCCCATTCATTTTGCTGCAATTACAAGTATAAGGGCCCACACCAGACGTGTGGGCAGTCACTGTTTTACACGGTGAGTTTACGGTTGACATGGGGACAGCGCTTCGCGCTGTTTTCGTGCGCTCCGCGCACCTCGGTACAGTGCGCTGCGCGCACTGCGTTGCGATTACAATAGGCCCTTGCTACGGCAGGCCGCTCGGGCCTAATAATAATATTTCTTGCAAAAACAATATAGTCGCTTTCGCGACTACAACATATTATACATTTTTGGAAAGCTTTCGACTTCCCCCACGCACCGGTGGGGCTCGGAGGTGAATGACGAGCGCTTCGCGCTCGTCATCCACCTCCGTATGACAGTTGGCCATATACCCCCATTCATTTTGCTGCAATTATAAGTATAAGGGCCCACACCAGAGGTGTGGGCAGTCACTGTTTTACACGGTGAGTTTACGTTTGACATGGGGACAGCGCTTCGCGCTGTTTTCGTGCGCTCCGCGCACCTCGGTACAGTGCGCTGCGCGCACTGCGTTGCGATTACAATAGGCCCTTGCTACGGCAGGCCGCTCGGGCCTAATAAAGAAGAATAATAATATTTCCTGCAAAAACAATATAGTCGCTTTCGCGACAACATCATATTACACATTTTTGGAAAGCTTTCGACTTCCCCCACACACCCGTGGGGCTCGGAGGTGGATGACGAGCGCTTCGCTGCGTTGCGATTACAATAGGCCCTTGCTACGGCAGGCCGCTCGGGCCTAAAAATAATAATAATATTTCCTGCAAAAACAATATAGTCGCTTTCGCCACTACAACATATTATACATTTTTGGAAAGCTTTCGACTTCCCCCACGCACCCGTGGGGCTCGGAGGTGGATGACGAGCGCTTCGCGCTCGTCATCCACCTCCGTATGACAGTTGGCCATATACCCCCATTGATTTTCATGCAATTATAAGTATAAGGGCCCACACCAGACGTGTGGGCAGTCACTGTTTTACACGGTGAGTTTACGTTTGACATGGGGACAGCGCTTCGCGCTGTTTTCGTGCGCTCCGCGCACCTCGGTACAGTGCGCTGCGCGCACTGCGTTGCGATTACAATAGGCCCTTGCTACGGCAGGCCGCTCGGGCCTAATTAATACCTGAATTACTTAAAACATATGTTTGTCAGTGACCTTCTCATTCACATACAGGTGCTCCTCATATAATTAGAATATCATGAAAAAGTGCATTCACTTGTGTATAGCCGTTATTTGTTATAATTTTGATGATTACGGCTCAGCTTGTAAAAACCCCAAATTAAAAATCTCATAAGATTAGAATATTTTGAAAATGGACTTGACATGTCACTTGCGTGTAATGAGTCGATCATATATTTCACAGTTTAAGTTGAATTACAGAAATAAATGAACTTTGTCATGATATTCTGATTGTATGACGAGCGCCGGTATAAATGCACGAGTATTGCATATAAAGGTACTGTCGTTTATAGTCCTGTATGTGTGAGTCTAAGAGCTTAGAAGTGCAGTGCTGCCCCCTGCTGTCCTCGCTGTGCTCCTGACCATTATTAACCTCTTAACGCCCGCCTTCAGTGCACTTTCTCTCTGATCTTTGTATCAGCATTACCCAAATCTAAAAGGTTACCGCCTATATTTGAAAGCTAATGCCTACAAAACTGATCTAAATTGATCTTTTTCCTCACGTTCCTCTTTTTTAGTCTTTTTTTTTCATTGCTTTTTTGTCACGTTTTTTTTATTTTTTAGCTATTTTGACACTTTTTACCCATCCCGTTACAAAAACAGTTGTGTTTCGAGGCCGCTAGCGCATCTTTGAGTCATTTTTAGATCTTCTCCCAGGGCTGTTCTTGGCAGTGTGGCATCAGCTCTCAAAAAGCTGAGGTCCAGCTGTAAAGTCCAGTGTTGTAGCTCTGGAGGTCAGCACGGCGCCCTTCTCTCTGTCCCATGAGAGGATGAGTCGCGTGTTCGTTCTAATCCGGGGCCTTCACTGCCCAGGTTCTGCCAGCGCATGGACGAGTACCCCCTGTACCAGCGGCGGCCCAGCTGCGACTCCCTGGCCCTGGCCCTGTGCGACCCCGGGCTGAGGAGGAGGAGCAGCAGCGAGTGTGAGGAGGACAGTCTGCCCGAGGTCTACCCCGACAGCGGCCTCTCCACGCTCCGGGGCTCCCACACGGGCTACGACTACGACGCCGAGCCCAAGTGTCTGCAGGAGGAGGAGGAGAAGGAGGAGGAGGAGGAGGAGGAGGAGGACAACAGGACGGAGGACAGTATCATGGATGAAGAGTTCAGCTCCGAGGTGAGTCAACAGATCACCACCGTCCAAGCGAGACCGTTTGGAGTAGTTTCAAGTTGAGCAATACACATAAAATCCTTCTGAAACACAAAGATCTCGGCTCTCCGTGGATTGTTATTGAAGGACGAACAGGGTTATCATTCTGGACTTCTGCACAGCGCCACCTACTGTTCATAGTGTTCATTATTGGAAGAGAAGAAGAGCACCTGGTTTATTTGCTGTCACTCCAGTGAGCGCTCTGCATCTTCTCCTCTAATTGTTTTATTATTAGACTTTTAAACAAAACACAATGACAGATTTACTTTTTATTTTTATTATTTATTGGTTTATTTGGTCGGCACAGTGCATGTTGATGAACGTACATGGGTCTCGTGCATGTAAACGAGCCACACCGGATTGTAGCCTTGGACTAATTTGCATCCGTTGTCCATGCGCACTCTCAAACACACTCTCATTCATCCTGGACTATTGTACATGTTTTTAGTGGTAGGGGAAACCGGAGTACCCGCAGGAAGCCTACGCAGACACGGGGAGGACATGCAGACTCCACAGAAAGGCCCCGTATACTCTTTGGTATAGGCGGCACTACTTTGGAGCCTTTATAGAAAGTATTGTATTTTCAACATGAATACCACCTCTGAAGTCGGACCACTCTCGGTTTCCTCTACCTCCCAAAACATGCGGGTCAGGTTGGCCCACAGCGGTAGCGTGGCTCAGTTTCTGTGGCTCAGGACTAACAACTGAACACTATGCTTGTACACTGATAAACAAAGCACTTACTTAGAAGCGGTCATCAATTCGAGCAGCGTCCAAGGCATTTTTCCAAGTCAGCGGTGGGAGATGTACTTGTTTATTGTGAGGAGGCCCCGGCTGTTTGCGAAGAACATTGTGGTCTTTGTGATTCATGGTTTGACTGTGCTAACCTGTGCTAACCTGCGCTAACCTGCGCTAACCTGCGCTTACCTGCGCTTACCTGCGCTAACCTGCGCTTACCTGCGCTTACCTGCGCTAACCTGCGCTAGCCTGCGCTTGCCTGCGCTCGCCTGCGCTAGCCTGCGCTAGCCTGCGCTTGCCTGCGCTAACCTGCGCTAGCCTGCGCTCGCCTGCGCTAGCCTGCGCTTGCCTGCGCTTGCCTGCGCTTGCCTGCGCTCGCCTGCGCTAGCCTGCGCTAGCCTGCGCTTGCCTGCGCTTGCCTGTGCTAACCTGTGCAGTGTTGTGACTCCTTGCTGTGTGTTGGCAGCAGACGGGGACGTTGGACGCCGAGTCCGCCATCGGCTCCGACTCCAGCTCTGTCCTGGAGTGGAAGCCCTCGGTCTCGTCTACTATGACCACAGCGGAGCCCAAAGTGAGGAGGAAACTCAGCGCCGTCAACATCCAGGTAAAACGGCTACAAACGGAGCACCCGCCGAGGGGAACCGTGTCTCATCACTCTGTCCCGGGGCAGAAGGAGGACGTGGACAGCACAGACCTGGGCTACATGACCTCGGAGAAGGCCTTCAGGATCGTGCTGGCAGGAGACGCTGCAGTGGGAAAGTCCAGCTTCCTCATGCGCCTCTGCAAGAACGAGTTCAAGATGCACTCGGGCACCACGCTGGGTATGGGCCACCTTCACCCCCGCACATCTGCTCCAGCTCGGCTTTACCCGAATCCCAAAGCTTATAGGCCAGTGTAACGCCTCATTTGAAAGCTAAGACCAGCAAAACTGATATAAATGTATCTTTTTTTTTTTTTTATCGCTTTTTTGTTGCTTTTTTTCGTCACATTTTGTTGCATTTTTGTCACTTTTTTGTCGCTTTTTTTTGCATTTTCGTCACTTTTTTGTCGCTTTTTTGTTGCATTTTCGTTGAAAGCTAAGACCAGCAAAACTGATATAAATGTATCTTTTTTTTTTGTATCGCTTTTTTGTTGCTTTTTTTCGTCACATTTTGTTGCATTTTTCGACACTTTTTTGTCGCTTTTTTGTCGCTTTTTTGTCACTTTCGTTTCATTTTTCGTCACTTTTTTGTTGCATTTTTGTCACTTTTTTTGTTGCATTTTTGCTTTTGTTTTTGTTCCCATTCTGGTGCTTTTAGATTTGGGTAAAGTCAAACTAGAGGATGTGCTGGGTTCAGGCGGGGGTTAAGAGGTTGAAGTTAGTTTGCCGACCCTCCATCACTGCTATTCATTCCATTTTAATCACGTAGTAGTGGGTTGTGCGCCCTCTGCTGACACGTTGTGTAACTGCATTTTTTCCCATCATAACACATAGGCGTATTTTCCATTATAGTGAGTTACTGTAATTGTCTTTTTAGGCGTTGATTTCCAGATGAAAACGTTAATCGTGGACGGGGAGCCGACGTTACTGCAGATCTGGGACACGGCGGGACAAGAGAGGTACAGGAAGACTCTAGCGGGGGTAATGTTGAGCCGTTGCATTTGACCCGTTTCTGGTTCCAGGTTTCGGAGCATTGCCAAATCGTACTTCCGCCGCGCCGACGGCGTCCTGCTGCTGTACGACGTCAGCTGCGAGAAGAGCTTCCTCAATGTGCGCGAGTGGGTGGACATGATCGAGGTAGCCCCAGGAGCCACGTTTATTTATATGAATGCGTTTTACATTTGACCCGACCCTAACCTCTCGGTAACGTTCCTTTACATGCAGCGGATCAGTAAGTCTGGGCTCATGTAAATATCGCATGCTGTGTGTCGTCTTTAAGTGTGCGTGTGTTGAAGCTCCTCACGGCCTGTAGGCCCGTGTAATCCTCATGTTAACGCTCAGGCCTTTCTTCTTTTCATTTATTTTTTCTCCATCTTTTTGTGTGTTTTTGATTTTCATCACTTTTTTGTGGTATTTGTTGTTGTTTTTTTATCACTCTTTAGTCGTATATTTTGCCACTTTTTTCAAGAAGCTTTTAGATTTAGAATGGGAGAAAATGTAGTTGGACCAGGTGTAGGGGTGGGAACCTCTGGGTCCCTCACGATTCGATACGCGATACATGGCTTCTGATAAAGGTCATCTCACGATACGCCGATAAAATAAGCTACGATACATAAGGATTAAACGTGCTACTTTTAACCTTTATTTTAACCTACTACATATTATCCATCATTACATTTCTTCTCATGTGCTTTGTACCACTTTTAAAAATGATCCCTCACTTACTCACAGTCCTATTTAAAAAGAAATAAATCAACCCCAAATTAATCTTCTTTATAATTATAAAAACTATCATTAAAAGTCATTTATTTGTGTGACAGTGTTTGGTCCAAGTGCTTCAAACTGAAGTGCTGCCCCCTGCTGGTCTGACTGAAATCGTGCTCATTGTTGGCCTCTATTGGCTGTGAAAACAGTGGAGCCCTGCTGCCTCATTAGTATGCGTGTCGTTGCTCATTAATATGCATGACGTCATCAAAAGTATCGTTATAGGAATAAAAAGTATCGGTATTTTATCGTCCCGCAAAATATCGCGATATATCAGAACATCGATATATTGTCATCAGGTGTGGGTGAAGAGATTAAAGTCATACTGAGCCACAGAGACATTTTTACTACACCTGCTGTATCGGCACATGTTCTTAACCTCTTAACCCCCACTTGGACCGAGCACATTTTCGAGATGAAAACGAGAATGGAAAAAGTCACAAAAACAGCAATGAAATAAAAAAGTGGCGGCAACAATGTGAGCAGTGTTAATTTTGACAACATATTTTGATTTAGTTTTAGTCTTTTGATGAAAATTTAATTCAATTTTAGTCGAGATTTAATCGACTAAATTTAAGACCCATTTAGTCGACTTTGTATTAATAATATTCATTATAATCATATTTAATGGAGGTCCTGCTTCATGGAGCTGCTCCTCATGAACAAAGCTCAGAGCTGTTCCTTTGGCAGTGAATTTACATGATATGAGGCTCTTTCAGGCGGTCAATAGAAGTCTGGATGATTTTAGTCTCTCCTTTCCATTTTTATTTAGTCTCATTTTAGTCGAATAAAATATCTGGACATTTTAGTCTTAGTTTTAGTCGCATGAAAAACTTAAAATTTAGTTTTAGTCCAATTTTAGTCGTCAGAAAAATCACTTTGACTAAAATTAAGACTAAATATTATAGTCGACGAAATGAACACTGAATGCGACGAAAAAGATCCTTGTAGGTCAGTTTTGTTGGTCTTAGCTTTCAAATGATGTGTTACTCTGGCCTATAGGCCAGAGTAACACATAAAGTTGACAGCCTATAGGCTGTCAACGTATAGGCTGCCTATAGACAGCCTATAGGCAGCCTATAGGCTGCCTATAGGCTGCCTATAGGCTGTCAACTTTTAGATTTGGGTAAAGCTGAACTGGTTAATTCTAGCACATTTGATCTAAAATGAGATCACTTTTATTCCTGTGAAGGTAAAGCTCGTTTTATATTGTGCTATTACCATTGCTGCCTACAGAGGGCGCTCCAGACCCAGTCTCTCAATCCTTACTGTCTGAACATCACGGTTGAGGAACCTAAAAGAATGTTTGAGCCTAATTTATCCACTTTTAAATGAAAGAGAAAAAAATAGGTGTATTTTAGCGTGAAGTTGCTAAAATACATGAAGCTATGTTAATGTTAAATAATCCACGTTTAGAAATAATGTCCCGAAAGTTTCTAAAGTGACTTCCTCCTCTGCGACAGGACGTGTCTCCAGAGGACATCCCCATAATGCTCGTGGGCAACAAATGTGACCTCAGACAAGACGGCCTCAACTGTGTTTCCAGCAAGTACGGAGAAAAGCTGTCGATGGTACGAGCGAATGGGGTTCTACACCGCCCAGGACGTCCCAACTGAATCTTTTAGTTTTGTGTTTGCAGACCTACAGCACTTTGTTCTGTGAAACTAGCGCTAAAGACGGCTCCAATGTTCTCGAGGCAGTTCTGCATTTGGCCAGGTATAAAAACACATGACTTCTACACTCGAGAGGCATTGTTACA
Source organism: Proterorhinus semilunaris (assembly GCA_021464625.1). Lineage (NCBI taxonomy): Eukaryota > Metazoa > Chordata > Actinopteri > Gobiiformes > Gobiidae > Proterorhinus > Proterorhinus semilunaris. The sequence continues at coordinate 1,361,347 of CM038345.1, read as the reverse complement.
CAGGCTTTGCTGCCCCCTACTGGACGCACACTGTACGACAGCTTGGTCATGAGGCAACAAAGGCTTTGCCAGGAGGAAAACGCTCAGTGTGGGTTTTGTTATGGCCAGGGCTAAAGCTACACGTTTAAATCGTGTGCAGCTGATGCACAATAAGGGCTGGGTTAGGGTTAGGGTTAGGGTACTGGGTACTGAAAAAAAAAAAAAAAAAAAAAAGTCCCAAACCAGTACTTTAACGAGTTTTCGAAACCTAAACTCGATTATTTGTCATAACCATAACACAGATTAATGATGGAACTGTATTCCCTTTACTTCCACTTCACTTCTGTTGCATTTGTATCATTTGTTTGAGGTGAAACAACCAAGAAACTTCAACTACAAAAGGGCGAATTTTTTTTTCCAAGTTTTTATTTTTTGTATTTATTTTTTACAAATTTTCCATATTTTTTTTCCCTAAATTTCTCCCAATTTTTTTAAAATATTTGTTTCAATTTTTGATTTTGTCCCAAATTATTATGATTTATTTCGTTTTCAAATTTTTCAATTTTCTTTTCCAAATTTACCCCAACTCTTCCACTTGTTTCTCACAGTTTTTAGTTTTAAATTTTGATGACCAACGGTATCAAAACTTAGAAATATAAAATCTTTATATTCTTCTGTACCTTTTTTATTTATTTATTTATTTTCTGGCCTTATAGACAACTTTACTCATTTGGACAAAATGGCGTCAAGCTGAGATTCCAGAAGTTCATAAATCCATGTGCTCGTCTCGTTTCAGGCAGGTGAGAAAGCACCACACCTGCGCCGCCGAGCCCCCCCGCCACCAGTCCCTCCCCAGTCTGTACGCGCCGAGGAAGAAACCCAACTTCTCCTGCTGCACCTGATCCCAAACATCGGCCGCAGATGGACGATTTTCCCCGACCGAGAGCTGGGACCAAACGCAATCCACGCTTTTACTCTGACCGCTTTTAAAGCCGAATGTGTTTTTTTTTTAAGTAATGAATAATTTGAATATTGTGTAATTTTCAAACTTGAACAAATATCACAGACAATTTAGATGTTTTGAGCTAAAGTAGGAAAATCATGAGGGTTGAATTTTAATACAAACAAACATAAGCGAGGGATGAAGAGTAGGCTCTATTCGCGATACTTTTTAAAATAATTTAATTTTTTTTAGATCCATTTGGCCACCATTACATTTGCGACACGTTTTTAGGGATATTTGAGGAGAAACTAAAATGTGGCACTTGAAGCTGGAGAACAGAGTTATGGAAAGTGACTCTTTTTGCACAGAATGTTCCTCGATCACGCCGTAGGTACAGGGGTCTTCATGGGAGAACGTAGCACACCTGTACAGGACTACCTTAACAGTGTTATTTTTTTATGGAAATGTTTAATATTTTAGATGGATTTTATGAAATGTTAATAAATATGCAAACATTTCAGTGTGTTTCAAGAGGTTTCTAACAGTATATACCCAATCACCTGTATAGTGTTTAAAATCATATATCTCATGTCATCTTGGAGGGGTTAAAGTTACTGATTCGAATGTGCCACTTCATCCTTTATATATTTAACCAAGTACGTGCAGTATTTTTGCAATTGTAAATTAGGTACAAATATTCATCTGATTCATTACAACAAGTGGAACAGAAGTAGTTCCTTAAGGAGAATAAAGTGTAGACAATCGGACCTGTTGTGTTACTTTTCTACCAGTAGAGGGCGACATGAGGCACTGTGACCACATGATCGTAATAATGTGCAGTGTAGGGTTTGTGTTAAAGTTATGGGTGTTATTTTAGTGTGATTAATGCCATATGAAGGCTCCGGATGGGTAGTAGCAAAGCTTGACTGAGAACTCAATGGGGAGCTGCATATTAACTAGGGCCGGGACTCGATTAAAAAAAATAATCTAATTAATTAGAGGCTTTGTAATTAATTAATCGCATATAAATATTTGAACAGTGAGAAGTTAGTTTTTTCATAAGGATTTTTAGTAAACCATTGAATAATGACTGAATACATGAGCTTAAGCAACAAAATATTGTTTATTTTTGTTCAACCAAGTCCAACAGACCAGTGCAATATTTCCATTAATTGTGCGTCTGCAGGAAAAAAGGAAACTGAAGTGTGGAAAGCAAACGTTGGTTTGAACGAGGAGTTAAAGAAGCTGTTTTTGTCAGGAAAGAAAATCCCGCCATGAACCGGAATGGCGGTCTCAGATTTAATCTCCCGTCACTTTACTCCAATCTCCTTCGGGTAAAGCCGACAGGGCGGGGCCAGTCCAAGGAGACGGGACCTCAGCCAACAAAAGAACAATAGGCAGGTAATTAGCAGTGATCACCCATGAATAGGACAGGACTGACCGATACTGAGGTGAGCAGATCGTTAGAGACGCTCTACTTCAAAGGTGTTTACCCACAGGTGAGAGTAGCTGTGATTAGAGGGGAGGAGCCTACCCTAACTCCTCCCCGTTGGTCTATATATTCAGCTGCGTGCAGATTGTGACCTTTGTCACTGACGAAGCCTTTTGGATGAGAGGCGAAACGTTCGAAGACTTCAACTACTGAGTACAGAAGATGACTCAAGTACCTTCATTGAAGATGGACAACTCCTGTACGACTGAGAGCTCACACAGACATCGGAGGACACGGTGTTTCAGAGGTAGAACAGGGTTAGGGTTGTTAGGGTTTTTAGGGTCGTTTGGGAACAAAAATAACAAGCAATTTGTATCCTGTTCAAAGTTCTCTATCAATCAACAGAAGCATCTAGTTACACTTTCCAAATGTGTTCATAAGAAATTGAATAAATATATTTTGTGTGAAATGTAAATAACTCTGACTCCTCACGAGAGGGAACACTATCACGGTGGATCTGCTTTCCCGAACTCTCGAAGGACCAAAACAAGGAAGTGCGAGAGATGCTGGAGAACGAGCACTGGGAACATAGGGTTTTTTCATTAGTAAAAGCCAGCGCCCCTCAGTGGACCGGAGGGGAACCTCACTGCCCAAACTAGTGTCACTGAAATGCCCTAAAGCAGGTCTGTGAGCCACAGACAAATCGATAAATCAGTTAACTCCTCAGCTGGTGGCTCGCTGTATACGGGCCGCCCCCCGTCAGCCCCCCCTCCCCGGTGTCTGCTGCGCGTGTCCCGGGGCAGGTTGCTCTGAATAAACGCAGCATATGTTCGGTATTGGCCCTTATGTGGAAGTGTCTGTTTGCTCGGCGCTGGCACGAGTTTTCTCCCTCCATCTGTTTACATTGTCACGGGGCCTGATGAGGCGAGACCAGTCATTTGTCAAACAACATGCGGGGGAGCGGCGGCGGGGGGGTGTGTGTGTGTGTGTGTGTGTGGGGGGGGGCGTCTAGTGTAACAGGGGCATAATTAGATAAGAGGTCTGTGCAGCCGAGAGGTTAATGGCAGTAATGAATATATTAGCGCAGACTAAAGAGCGTCGTTCTGATTTGCATGCGCGGATCAGGAGCAAAACTTAATTACTGTAATGCGTCTTGAGGAACACGCGTGTACAAGTATCTACACGTCTAATCGCGTCATTCATCAAGACTTTCGAGTGTGCGAACCGGGCATGTTCACCTTTAATTCTTAAAGCAGCGTTAAAATCACTTAAATGCGGAATAAATATATACGGCGAAGTGCGGGAAACACGGCGAGGAGTGAGATACTGGGCTAGTCGAGATTCCATATGAGCCCGGAGCTCCCTCTGCAGGCGTTAGTGGGAATGGCGCAAAACGGAAAACACGCTTCCACTGTCAGCTAACGGCATGGCGGTTAAATGATGGTGCCGTGATGAAGGCAAGGCAAGTTTATTTGTAGAGCACAATTCAAAGTGCTTCACAGTTGCATAAAGTTACAAGAAAACGGATCAAATCAATCATTAAAACATCAACATAAAGTTAATCAATTCCAGTAAAAGGCAAGAGTGCAGATAAAATACTTTCAGTTTTCATCTGCTCGGGTAAAAAGAGCTGTTTTCAGCCTGGATTTGAACATTGTCAGAGTTGAGGCCTGTCTCACATCCTCATGAAGACAGATTTTAGCTTTAGCCTCAGCGTGTTTAGTCCTGACTCTGGGAACCACCAGGAGACCCCTCCCTGAAGTTCTCAGGGCCCGAGATGGTTCATACGGCTCTAACATGTCAGAGATGGACTTTGGTGCTAAACCATGAAAAGACTTGTACACGAGCAGAGCTGTTTTAAATTCTATTCTCTGAGTGACAGGAAGCCAGTGCAGAGACCGGAGCACTGGACTAATGTGGTGGTATTTCCTGGTTCTTGTCAGGACTCGAGCAGCAGCGTTCTGGAAGTTCTGCAGCTCTAACAGCTCGTTTAGAAAGGCCAGTGAACACACTTGTAGAGCAGAGCCTAGTTCAGAGAAGGTCCGGTGATGGATTAGGGCCTTTGAAAATGTGGAGCAGTTTTGATTGCCATGTACAAAACAATAAAATACAGAAAATACAGACTTGAGTGCTTCAGTAGTAGAAGAAGAAACGACCAATAGGAACACGATTAGTCAATGGCATCGTTTCAATATAAGCTTCTGCAATGACAGAAGATCCAGTGTGGCATCATTTTAACCGAGATCTCGTAAATGGTCTCATACATACAGGTCTTTCCACCCGCTCCAGGCACCCTCTCGTTCATACACCCGTGTACGCAGACACATCATGAGGCGACCCGTGTATTGATGATGGGAGGGTGTGATCACTGCGCAAAGCCTTCTCCAGCACATCCCAAAGATTCTCAGTGCTTAAGATCCGGACTCTGGTTCAGGCCACCACAGGCTTTCACGATGAGAGCCCGGTGAGTCCTGGAATGTGCCCGTGAGATCAGAAATCTACTGATGGGATAACCTGGTCTTTCAAGACGTTCATCACATTCTTCGGGCATATGGCGTTGCTGAATCAGAATCGTTTTCATGGCCATTGTTGGTGAAGAAGACTGGAGAGGTTCCACGGTCCCAATATGTGGAGGTTCATCTACAAGAGAACCAAACGTCCTGTGGTCGGCAACAATAACAAAGCATCCTGAGTGAGTAAGGCCTTAGATACTCTGCCTGCTGACCCTGCTGCTCCTGCTGCTTCACATGGGTCACTGTCCGGCCTCCCAGGCCGATTCTGCCACTCAGCTGCTGCAGCCCTCTGCTTTCTGCTGGTCTGATCCTTCTCCCTAGGGACTGCATGCTTCTCCCGCTCCACTGCCACGCCTCTCTAGCTCCTCTCCAGCACCTCTCTAGCTCCTCTCCAGCACCTCTCTAGCACCTCTCTAGCTCCTCTCCAGCACCTCTCTAGCTCCTCTCCAGCACCTCTCTAGCTCCTCTCCAGCACCTCTCTAGCACCTCTCTAGCTCCTCTCCAGCACCTCTCTAGCTCCTCTCCAGCACCTCTCTAGCTCCTCTCCAGCACCTCTCTAGCACCTCTCTAGCTCCTCTCCAGCACCTCTCTAGCTCCTCTCCAGCACCTCTCTAGCTCCTCTCCAGCACCTCTCTAGCTCCTCTCCAGCTCCTCTCTCTCTTCTCCAGCTCCTCTCTCTCTTCTCCAGCTCCTCTCCAAACTCCAGGGCTTCATAGTTCGGTCGGTCGGTCTGTCCTCCTTGTACTCACACTATTAAAGTTCCCTGTGCAAATTCCCATTTCGCCGTTGGTTCAGGCCATTTAAAAACGAGAAGTAAAACCACACGGCATCGGGAAGATTAAAGCAGTTTCAGAAAATAAAGGAAAGCACACAAATAAAATATACATTCAGTATTATCAACAAACAACAACAAATTAACACATTACCAATAAAACCCCGCAGGGAAAGTGCGGGTGCATTTCTCACCCTGTTGGGGACAGTCCCAAGTAGGTCATTGTTACGACGCTCCCTCTTACAGATGATGGTCGACAGAGTAAATGTAATGAGTGACCACTGTTGTAGAGGTTTGAACACTTGTGTCACTATAGGACATGTATTATTTTTTTCAAAGCGTTATTTTTCTGATTTTAATTAGTGTGAAATGTAATAGATATTCAGAGGAAGTTCATATCAAACTGCTGCATCATTAAATAACTCGTCAAATGCTGACTCTAGTTCATTTCTGTCCCACCCACACGTACGTATGTAGGCTGTTATTATTGTACTCCCCACACCGGGCCTATATATTATTGTTAACCTGTCGTCGAGCGATTGGAGCTGGAGATGAAACGGCCCCAATTGATCCCGATCCCTTTGTCCGATGTGGAGGTTCCATGAAAGTGATTTATGTCGGAGGCCATTGTTTCTATTATGAGCTCCACACTCGGACGGAACGCACGGCAGACCGAGGAGGGGGGGGGGGAGGGGTCGCCATCTGGAGCGGTCAGAGGTCAAATGACTGGACCACTGGTCAGTCTGATTTCATTTGGGACAGCCCCCCCCCCCCCCCACATCACAGTCTGCTGCGTCGCAAAGGATCGCTGTCATATTGTCCCTCATGTTAGTGGGTTATTGCCACGTCTGGAGATGACAACAGCCGCGTCTGGGACGGTCCACCGAGGGGGGGGGGGGGGGGGGGTATGGGCCACAGTGGGTTCAGGACACTGGAGATGTACAGATAAAAGGAGAAAGTGTACGAGTAAGTTGATGGAAAAGAAAAGCTCCATTTGATTTTCTAAAAATCCGCTGTCCTCAGAGTCCAATTATCGCCAAAAATAAATAAATTAATAAATGGTCATAATAATAATTGCAGCTCTTAATGTCCTAACATCCTACCAGGAGGTAAGAGCCTTTTTCAGGAAGGGAGTAAACTTTGTTCATTTCTAAACCATATTTAGTAAGGATTTTGAATATATTAGCAAATGCCTTTTTAAATGTTGTTTTAAATACATTAAATATAATGTACAGCTTTTTGCTCTGTAGAGTCTCCAGTGTTGTTCTGTGAGCCGTGTTTTATATCGGCTTCTAATGTTACAAGGATGTTAAAACATAGACGCTCTTCCACTTTCCCCAGACAGAGGGCAGCATTCTCCCACACTATAACAACGTATGATAATCTTCCTAAAGTAGTTACTGAGTGTCTTGCACAAGGACACCATCTCTTATTTTATGTTTTTATCTGTGACCAAGCTGGCCGGGTAATTGTTGTTCACATTACTATGACAATATTGCTCCATGAAAGTTCTCTATATTCGCGGAGAATTAGAAATAGGCTACTGAAGTATTAAGTAAACATCAACACAATTAGGTAAAAAAAAAAATGACACCGCCATAGAAATGAATCCTCCAGCCAGTTGATTCTGACCATCAGCCTGAGTCCACATCTGGAGATGGGTCCCCGAGCGCGGTTCTGTGCCCTGTTCTTCACGGGTTTTCGGCGTATGGGTTAAATTCAGAAGACACATTTATTTGTACAGTTAATGACAAATAAAGCACCTTAACCTTATCTTATCCAAACCGGAGGTGATCAAGATGTTCCGATTCATGAATCCCATTTGCCTGACACCAAAACCATGACTGAATACAGACCTTTAGTGGTTTCACTCGTTTTACTTTGATTACTTAAGTACATGTCTGAGCATATTTCACTTTTATTGGAGTAATAAACAGTATTTGACCATCTGTCGGCCAATTTGACTCAATTACAATTCAATTTACAAATTCTGTTACAGATGATGCTAACTTATAGGCTAACGACTGCTTCCTGTTTTACACCAATGGAAAGTTAGCCGTGTCTTAACTTTAAAATAAATATTTAAACAGTACGTGTCAGAAAACATGCAGCTAAAAAAAAAAAGTGCATGTATGTATATATATATATATATATATATATATATATATATATATATATATATTTAAAAAATAATAGGGCAAGAAGCTATGAACATTAACATCTTGAAAATGTTCCTTGATGTTTTGTTTAGTATTTTTGCTGGTAATAATAATTTCATTTCAGGCCAAATAACCTTCTGTAGTTGCCATACTTTTTCTTTAAACATTTTAATATTATTTTTTATGAACTGTAGCACTCCCTCCCCTTTTTTGAAATTATTTTATTTTTTATTTTTGTTTATTGTCTTGTTTGTTTGTTTTTTTTGTTTTGTTTTTATTTATTTTATATATATTTTTTTGTATAATTTGTTTTTTATGTGTGTCATGTATTGTATTTTTTTCTGTCCTGTCTATAAAATAAATAGAAATAGAAAAAAGAAAACATGCAGCTGATGACTCTAGATCTAGTTATTACAAAAGGTGTTCATATATCAATGTGAATGATGTTGATGTTGCTTTATCTGATTTTTGTGTCTTCTTTGACCTTTGACCTGTCTGTTACACCCAAACCAGAGGCTGGGCCTGGAGTTATTCATAGAAGACACATAAATGATACAACAGAAAGAAAGTGTCGAAAAGCTGAACGGAAATGGCGCAAGTCAAAGCTCCAGGTTCATTTTGAGATATACAGAGAAGTTCTTTGTGAGTTCAACCAGATCTTGCGTGGAGAAAGGGAGAAGTACTTCTCTAAAATCATCACTGCAGAAACAATTCTCGTGTTCTGTTTTCCACAGTAAACAGATTAACTAACCCTCCAGTTTCACTGCCCTTAGAACTAATCTCTACATCTAAGTGCAATGAGTTTGCAATATTTTTTTATGACAAAGTCCAAGGCATTAAAAATGCCATAATTTCAGCAACACAAATAGCAACCCTGCCCCAGATAAACACCTTGAGCTGACACATTTCACACCTGTTACTGACAAAACAATGGAGGAGGTTATCTCCGGTCTGAGTTCATGCACATGCTGCCTTGATGAATTGCCCACTAGATTTCTGAAGTCTGTGCTGACCAGCTTGTTACCACAACTTGTTCAGTTAGTCAACATCTCATCTGAGACGGGAGCATTTCCAAAGGCTCTGAAAACCGCGGTCATTAAGCCTCTTCTAAAGAAGAGCAGCCTTGATCCCAAGATACTGAACAACTACCGGCCCATATCAAACCTACCATTCTTAGGAAAAGTCCTGGAGAAAGTAATATATCAACAGCTCACTTACTTTCTCCTATCTAACAATGTGTTTGATACTTTCCAGTCAGGATTTAGGCCCCTCCACAGCACTGAGACAGCTCTGATCAAGGTGACCAATGATCTCCGTATGAACACTGCTGGATAAATATTGTTATTCTCTATATTTTGCTTTTTCTTAGACGTTCCTGTCACTCAGAGAATAGAATTTAAAACAGCTCTGCTTGTGTACAAGTCTTTTCATGGTTTAGCACCAAAGTCCATCTCTGACACGTTAGAGCCGTATGAACCATCTCGGGCCCTGAGAACTTCAGGGAGGGGTCTCCTGGTGGTTCCCAGAGTCAGGACTAAACACGCTGAGGCTAAAGCTAAAATCTGGAACAGTCTTCATGAGGATGTGAGACAGGCCTCAACTCTGACAATGTTCAAATCCAGGCTGAAAACAGCTCTTTTTACCCGAGCAGATGAAAACTGAAAGTATTTTATCTGCACTCTTGCCTTTTACTGTCATTGATGAACTTTATGTTGATGTTTTAATGATTGATTTGATCTGTTTTCTTGTAATTTTATGCAACTGTGAAGCACTTTGAATTGCCTTGTGTATGAATCGTGCTCTACAAATAAACTTGCCTTGATGGAAAATCATGTACAACATGAAGGATGCGAATACTTCACTGCAGGAGACGTGTTTATAAATGTCTTAGAATTGAAGCTAACGGCTAAAATTAGTTTGATGTTAACAAAATTTGTTACCGCAGCGCTACCGTGTTAGTTTAACATTAACATTAGCGCCTCTGCTTCACAGCTAGAAGATCCCGGGTTCGATTCCCACCAGGACGGGGCCTTTCTGTGTGGAGTTTGCATGTTCTCCCCGTGTCTGTGTAGGTCTCCTCCGGTTTCTCCTACCACTAAAAACATGTACAATAGGTCAATCCTCCAGCCAGGTGTTTCTGACCATCAGCCTGGCTCCACATCATGGAGATGGGACCACTGCTCCTTACGGGTCGCCTCAGTGGCATTGAAGGATGGGTCAAATGCAGAGGACACATTTCCCTGTCACGTTAAAATCGTGACAGGAAGTCATCTTAAAAACATACATGTAGAGCCAAAATCCCCCTGGGCTGCTGTGACATCACTTGCATACCCTCAGTATACTGGATGTTTGAGACAGACTTGAATGGCTGTTCATTTAGAGCAGACACTGTTGTCTGCATAGAAGGATTGAAAAGATTAGCTCCTATTTTATAATATCCCTTAATCTCCCAGATTAGCTTGATTGGTTGCATCTCGCTCCATTTGGCCGTAACGCCGTATAAACCTGGGTATTATTAAGCCTGTGTGAGGGTTTGAGCAGCTTTGTTGGCATAAATAAAAACTATTCAGTATTCTTCACAAAGTCTTTTCCATACCCAGCGTTCCTATTATATTCAGAATGAAATCTGCAGTATTTATGCTGACGGTGACCCCGCTATGGGCGCGATAGGCCCCTGTCGGGAACAGTATTGACATATCGAGCTGCCGGTCACAGAGGAGCGCGGGTCGATATGTTTCAAACACACGGATGTAACACGTGAGGTCGGGACAACAGGCAAACACAACGGCGACAAACGCACGCCAGTTGATTGCTGATAATTTGCTTTACGTTCCTGTCGGCTGAACCCCAGGGTCTGCTCGCTCACCTAGTTACTGGCAACGCCTACTTTCATGATAAAAAAAAAGCTATGAATCTACCGGTTCAATAGTCGATATTATCCGCACATCTGTGTTAATTCACCCTGCTGCCAAAAGATCACAGGTGCTGACGAAGCTCCTTAGGCAAGAGGAGACATTTGCTCTGTGAGGGTGGAGCGAAGTAACAAAAACACACGAAGTAAAAAGTAATTTAATAAAAGGTAATGGAAAAGGAAAACGTTACAAAAGGACATAATTTACAAATTAATACAAAAAAAATACACCAATACACTACACACAAATAAATTCACGTGAGAAAGTTTTCTACAAAAGTCTCTGAAATACTGCTGCTTTGATCGAAAAAACATATAAAGATTGACCTTTTTTTACAAGACGAGAAGTGGAAAAAGAGGGGGTGACCAAACTTTTTTCATGGGGGGGCCACATATCGAAGTGTACACGGGTTGAAGAGCCACTGATCTGTGGTTAGTGCCGCACACCTTCATCCAGCTCTGTCTAACAAGGAGATGTTCGTTTTTAGGTTAGAATTGTGTAGAATTGTTACATTTCAAATAAAAAGGACGATTTCTGATGATGTGTACAGACTCAGCAAGGAAGGGCCACAAAAAATTGGTCTGAGGGCCGCATTTGGCCCCCGGGCCGCACTTTGGACACCCCTGAGCTAAATGCGTCGGCTTCACAACAATCAGCTAAAAGAAACGTATTAGCACTGTTCTGTTTTGTGTTGAAAGGTCAAAGGTTATCTCATCTTGAGAACCCGGGCATCAAAGTGATCTCCCGGTTTCCCAGTGGGACATACGAGACGAGGCGGCGTTCATGTGCAATTTTCCACTCGACAAGTGGGGATTACCGTGAAAAGCAGGAGCGCATGAAGGCAGCACCGGGAACACAACCAACGAATGTGCAAAAACGGAAACAGTCCGGTACAGATGAAGGCTTAGTATCGGACAAACGCATTGTCCGTCAGGGATTCCACAGGTCGTGACTGAGACACGGGTTTGCCCGATGATCTCAAGTTACGATAAAAAAAAAAAAATCAATCCATAACTTTTCAATTCCGCGTCAATAACACGGCGAGAAACGCGAGATCACATTGCGCCCGTCACACAATCCCGCGGTACAGCGATGCCCATTGGACGCCGGCCACCGGTTCACCCGCAAGGTCAGGAAGCGTCGCCTCAGTTTCATCCAGCGACCCCCCCCCCTCGACCCCCCCCCCCCCCCCCCCCCGACCCGCACACACTTATCGAGCGATCAACTGTCAAACCGCACCGCCCGAGGTCAGCGCGGGTCGCCATCGATTTACATAGCCAGATGGAGAGAGGCCTATTAGAGACAAACAGACCCTCGCCCCTCCCCCTACGCACCCCCCCCCCCATCTTTGTGTGCGACCGGTCCTCGGTTTCCATGGCGACGGTACATGAGGACGGTGACGGGGTCGAGCCACAGTGAAAGATCAGAGGTCAGGGGTGGCTTGCTGTGCGCTGTATAATGTGAGCGAGGACAGTGCTGTTCGGAGGGGGGGGGGGGGGGGGTCGGGGGGGGGGGCGTTAGGAGGGGGAGAGTACAGCAATAATGTCATAGTTATGGCTTGTTTTAAGTCACAGGGGAGCCATCTTAGAATCGTCCTCCACGCCACCGACGTGTTCAAACACAGGACATGTGTGTTCTCTAAGCTTAATTTCTTTCTTTTATATATATATATATATATATATATATATATATATATATATATATATTAGGGCTGGGACTCGATTAAAAAAATTGATCTAATTAATTAGAGGCTTTGTAATTAATTAATCGAAATTAATCCCATATAAATATTTGACCTGAGAACAGTGAGAAGTAAGTTTTTTAATAAGGATTTTTAGTCTACCATTGAATAATGACTGAATACATAAAATATTGTTTATTTTTGTTCAACCAAGTCCAACAGACCAGTGCAATATTGCGTCTGCAGGAAAACAGGAAACTGAAGTGTAGAAAGCAAAGTGTGATTAATTTCGATTAATATTTTTAATCGCACTAAACCTCATGTAATTAATTAATCGCAATTAATCGAAAAAAGTCCCGGCCCTAATATATATATATATAAATATAAATCGCAATGATTTCGACCCAGGAGATCAGAGCGCTGTGAATCTGTTTGTGTCTCGGCAACAGTTGAGGGAACACTGTAAAAAGCGGTGCTTAATTGAAAACACACGAAAGGGAAACATTTATATCTTTCCTGAAAAGAAGCGGCCGTGGCTCAGAGACAAAGCATTTCGTACCAATTTGAAGGACAAAAAACAACAGTCCAAGGCATTTATCCTTGGAAATAATGAGGGCTGTCGAAGTTAAAGGTTTAACTCACGATTAATCGACAAAATGACGAGTCATGAATTAAACGTTTGACCTGTATCTGAGCGGCCCCGGAACGACAAAGCACTTGTATTAAGGACGTCGTGGGGTCTCCGATCTGTTTACATGTTGAGCCACTTTCATGTAACAAAAGCAACAGAGAGCTCCTCATCAAAGAGGAGTTATGCTACTAAAATGACTTTCATTTTGATCTACTTTACGAACCCAAGTTTGCAGATTCTGTTCAAAACGTTCAGCGCCCCAAACAAAATGTATCTAAATGTGACTTATCAAAGGCGTTTGGAAATGTTGAAAGCCTCGGGAGAATCCACGGAGAAAGAGATCCCTGTTAATATCAGCTGTTATGAAACTGTGAATATTTGATTAATGAAATGTGACTAAATGCTGTAAATATTACTGTTTTATATCAACCAAGTGTTAATAATGAATATAAATATTAGAGAAAAATGAACCGCGATGAATCGTATTTCCCAAGCGATAAGATTCAAATTAAAATAAATCGATTGACAGCACTAATACAAATAGAAATAGCTTTTATGTGAACCGCTGAAATAAAAGATTTTCAAATATCGTCGACTGGACTGGGTTGGGGGCTTCACTCCGGGGCAGTGAAACCTGGGGGCGCAATATCACCCACTGGGTCAGATCACCGTATCTGGTCGCTCATGACGCGGTTTTGGAACCCAGTCCAGTCGACAACATTTCAACATCAGTACTACAACAACGATCTTAACATACGTTTCAAAATCTTACTGCAATTCAATTAGAGAAATAAAAATACTTTTTAGTCATAACGGTCAATGAGCCTTAACCTCTAAACCCCCGCCTCATCTGAGCGGCTCGACCCAAATCTAAAACGTTCTCGACTGGAGAGACGCAGAGCCTCGTTTGAAAAAGACCAACAAACTGATCATGTGTCTTTGGTTGCGTTGTTGCTAAACATTTGAAGCTTTTTTGTTGGTTTTTGTTGTTGCTTTTCTGTCATGTTTCCAGCACGTTTTTGTCACGAATTCCTCACTTTTTTGTAACTTTTTTCGAGAAGCGTTTAGATTCGGGTAAAGCCAAATTGGAGGAAATGTCCTGCGTTCAGGCGGGGATAAAGAGGTTAATGAATAATGTGTGTGTAGTAGGGATGGGACGAAATATCGTTTGGCGAAATATCGCGATACAAAACGTGACGAAACGCATCGAGTAAAAAAAATAAATTTAAAAATCGCGAAATTTATCTTTTGTTTTTTTTGATAATTATTTTTTTTTCATTTTTTTTTCATGTAAAGCGTCTTTGAGTGTCCAAAAAGCGCTATACAAGTTCGATGTATTATTATTATTATTATTAAATGAAAAAAATATATATATATATCCGGGGAATGGTGCAGTGCGTCGTCAAGTCACAGGAATGATATGTTAGTTTTTGTGAAGAAGAACCTGAGATACATGAACCTCGGGTCAGAGCAGCACTAAGGGGGTGTTCTTGTGTTTCCCTGTGTTCAACTGAAACACAAATACACAAGTTGTTATTATACAGTAATATTTTTTTATTTTTTGATATCGTATCGTGAGTGTAAGTGTATCGTCCCATCCCTAGTGCGTAGATGTATTTTCAGTTATTGACATGAAGCGTTTGTCTGGTGCAAATGTTCTCCAAACGTTCGACTCAAGTGAGAGTTCTATCGCTATGAATGTCCTTCAGCAAAGCTTACGCGGCGGCTTTATTTGCGCTCTGCCTGAAAAGTGCTGCGTGCGTTAAAGCGGCGGTAAATAAGCGAAGTCCCTGTCAGGTGGGGGGGGGGGGGGGGGGGGGGCTCTTCATTAGCCCTAATAGGCCCTCGCTAATGACATACACAGGAGCGGAGCGTCGACGTACAGTGTGCGGGATTTATCACAGGCCTGACCTAGTTGCGGTGGGGGGGGGGGGTGATTTGTGGTCCGGATAGTCTCCATTAGCCTCCCTTCCCAACCCCGCGGCCAAAGGGGGGGCAGTGGGCTGTCAGCAGGTGTCGTCGGGCTGAGGTGAGATTCATCAAAGTGACGAAGCGCCGCCGCACAACACGACAGCGGCATTTATCTCCCCCCCTCCCCCCGCCTCAGCCGCACGTCGGCTGAAACACACGGATCTGCCCGGGGGGGGGGGGGGACTCGTCATGACTCTGCATTATTTATGCCGTAAACACAGTGAGCAGCGTCACAAAAGTAGCACATATTTAAAATGGCCACACCGGGCTGATCACTACAGGACAATACTGCCAAAGCAAATGACTAATATTCCTCTTTTTGCGCTGTTTTCACACTGACCACAGATCTGATAACCCAAATGTCCACTGGGATCTTTAGACTCATTCTACACGCTTGAACTATAGCTTCATGGCTAACAGAACACACTCACTCACACACACTCACACACTCACACACACACACCTGAGGCGTGAAAACTGGGAGATCAGAAGACTTTGTTATTGAAGAAAGCTTTTGGATTTTGGATGGATTTTTCAGTTTTGTTATTTATTTTAACACTATTTCTTAGGTTGTTATATTTCTCCCACGTTATGTATGTGCACTTCATAAATAAACTATACTTACCAGAGCCGTGGTTAGGGGGTGCTGAGGGACAGGATTTCCCCCCAAAAAACGCTTTTTCTGTGCTTATTTCCTATTTAATAATATTGCTTGCAATATACAAACTATCCACCAGGGGGTGCTGGAGCACCCTCAGCACCCTGGCTTCCCACAGCCTTGATACTTACTAAAGACCGAAGCTGGGTCAAAGTGTCAACTTTAAAAATCTTCCATCCATCTATGAAAACAGCTCTTTTTACCCGAGCAGATGAAAACTGAAAGTATTTTATCTGCACTCTGGCCTTTTACGCCCGGCTCACACTGAATCCGGTCCGGGTCCGGTTTCGGTCCTGATCCGGTCCGGGTTTGCCCCAAACTACCACTCACATTGAGTCCGGCTGACACTGTGGCTCCGCCAGCTCCGGCGCCAGATGCTGCGCCAGGCACAGAAACGGCCCTCGCGAGAACAGAAGCGCACGTGAGTTTCCCTCTTGGTGCGAGTTCACGTCATAAATAGCCCCATATATAGGTAGTTTTTGTCAACAAAAGTCGTATTTGCCAGAACAACGACTCTCCCCAGTGAAGTGGATGCTTTAAACACACTAATGCCCCTGTGTCA
The DNA here is from genome assembly GCA_021464625.1 of Proterorhinus semilunaris. Taxonomy (NCBI): domain Eukaryota; kingdom Metazoa; phylum Chordata; class Actinopteri; order Gobiiformes; family Gobiidae; genus Proterorhinus; species Proterorhinus semilunaris. The sequence continues at coordinate 1,345,134 of CM038345.1, read as the reverse complement.
CTGGTAATGGAGAAATGTTTACATTTACGACGTTACACGCGTTTACAGGCGGAAAACGAGACCAAATAAGTAGTAAGCGGACAGATTTTATTTTGAAATACACCGGATCTTCCTCTCCCACGAGACCTGACTTCCTGTTTGGCGCGTGTTTTTCGTCAGCTTGATCCGTTGGGGGCTCCGGTATCCGGCAAAGATAGACTTCTTGCGGATTCTTTCCGTTGCCGCCGGATGGCCTCGGTAGCCGGAGCCGGACTTCGCGGAGCGGTGTGAGTGTGGTGAGTGTGGCTACATTGGTTTTAATGACTTTCTAAGTTGGCGGACGCCGTACCTGGCGTTAACCGGATTCAGTGTGAGCCAGGGGTTACTGTAATTGATTAACTTTATGTTGATGTTTTAATGATTGATTTGATCTGTTTTCTTGTAACTTTATGCAACTGTGAAGCACTTTGAATTGCCTTGTGTATGAATTGTGCTCTACAGATAAACTTGCCTTGCTCATCCATTTTCTTCCGCTTTATCCGGGGCCGGGTCGCGGGGGCAGCAGTCTCAGCAGCACCTCCTCCAGCTGTTCTGGGGGGACCCCGAGGCGACACCAGGCCAGCTCGGAGACATAGTCCCACCAGCGTGTCCTGGGCCTTCCACGAGGCCTCCTCCCAATAGGACATGCCTGGAGCACTGACAAGGAGGTATCCGGAACAGATGCCCTAGCCTCCTCAGCTGGCTCCTTTCCACGTGAAGGAGCAGCGACTCTACTCCGAGCTCCTCCCGGGTAACGGAGCTTCTCACCCGATCGCTTGTATTCGCGATCTTGTCCTTTCGGTCGTTACCCAGATCTCATGACCATAGGTGAGGGTGGGATGACCATAGGTGAGGGTGGGATGACCATAGGTGAGGGTGGGAACGTAGATCGATCGGTAAATCGAGAGCTTTGCCTCAGACTCAGCTCCCTCTTCACCACAACGGTCCGATACAGCGACCGCATCACTGCTGACGCCGCACCGATCCGTCTATCGATCTCACGCTCCATCCGTCCCTCCCTGAGAACATGACCCCGAGATACTTAAACTCCTCCACTTGAGGCAAGGACTCCCCACCGACCTGAAGTGGGGAAGCCACCATTTTCTGGTGGAGAACCATGGCCTCAGATATGGAGGTGCTGATCCTCATCCCGGCCGCTTCACACTCGGCTGCAAACCGCCCCAGTGCAGCTGGAGGTCCTGATTTGAGGAAGCCAACAGAACAACATCGTCTGCAAACAGCAAATTCTGTCCATAAAGGTAAAGAACAGAACCGTTCTAGTTCTAGTTCTTCTTCTCATAAAGTTCAATGGTCCTTAAACGTATTTGAAGCAACATTAGTGTTTTGAATGTTCAAAAACAACCATACCATTGGCAGAGACTTCCTTAATAACCCTTTGGAGACACCTAGTGGACATTCCCCCCCCCTTGAAACTCATCCCGGTATCATCTGGATTCTCATCTGATTCGAACCGAGTCTGCGGCAACGAGGAGAGCACGAGGCGGCGGTGCGAACAGAGAGAATACATCAGCCTGTGTAGGTGTGGGTGGAGGGGGGGTGTGTGTGTGTGGGGGGGGGGGGGGTAAAGATGAAACGCGCTGACCTTTTGAAGAGCCCGTGGAAAAATGTACGGACAACTTCAAAAGAGCGCCATAAAAAATACAACACACACACCTCCGCCGCCGCTGTCACCGCCGGTGCAGAGACATGCGCTCAGGTGCAGCTTCTTCTTCCTCCGTAAAAGCCGCTTGAATACTGATCAACTCCTGGTTCACATTTTCACAGGGGGGGGGGGGGGGTTAGCAACAAAGAAAATTAACTTTTAGCACAAAACCACTTTTCAATAAGACAAATGGAAAAGACGGCGATGAGGAGGCCCACTTTTATTCCAATGCGGTGAGAAGCCAAAACATGAATAATGTAAATAGAAATTTGAATCACTTGCTTTAAACCCATGAGGGGAAATTGTTTTCAGTTCAGAGGCTCATCCGTTGAACCGTCCCGTCACGGTAAAGGGGCAGGTTTGTTCCGTGGAGCGAGTCTGAAAGTCTCTGATGGGTGAACCTCTGAAGGTGCCCTCACTGAGGATTTAGTACAGGGGTGTCAAACGTACGGCCCGCGGGCCAGAACCGGCCCGCCAGTGGGTTCAGTCCGGCCCACGGCCCATTTTCTTTAAAATTTGCAGTTCTTATATTGTCCGCTAGGGGCGCTGTGTTTGAGTCAGTTCTATTGCTTTACCTGCTTTTTCTGTTGACTCTTCAGTGAAATGTCTTTGTCAAAAAAGAGAAAAGTGGACCTCTTCCTTTATGTATACAGTGATCCTTGTTGAATGTTTTTACATTATTTTATCGATTGATATAATTGATAAATGTTGACATCTCTGTTGCAAGAAAAAAATAAGACTTGAAAAGAGGACCATTCACTCTAATGAAGACTATGTAGCACTTTGAGAAACGTGTAAAGTGTAAGCTGTTGTTATTATTATTCATTTATTGGAAAAATGTTTTATTTCCCTGTTTACATTATATGTGGCCCGCGACCCGCCGTGGCAGCTGAATTTCGGCCCACGACCCAGAATGAGTTTGACACCCCTGCTCTAATATATGTGTTTTATTTTCAGGCCACTGGGACAAACCTACTGCGTCCTTCGTGTTTTGGGCCTTTTCTCTCGTGCGGCACAAATAAAACAGATCTGAAAAAACGTGCGTTCTTCCACCATCTTGTACACGAGTGTGTTTTGCGTGATGGTCTCCGCGATAAAGGCGGGCAGACGGCGTGTTGACGGGGTGTATCTCCTGAACGCCGCCGCTGTCGGGGCACGCCGCCTTTTTATCCCGCCGCCTCTGAGGAAATATGACATTGAATCAGATGCTGCTCGACTGTGTGTGCAGCCATCTCTCCCCCATCTCTGCTTTCATGCTTCACATCCCTCACTTAGCCTCCCCCCCCCCTCCCTCGCTCGCCCGCCTGTCCTTCCTCTTGATTTGGCCGTCCCTCTCTCTCTCACTCCTTCACTTCCCCTTTTGCTCTTTTTTAATCTTTGTGTCTCTCTATCCCCCTCTTTCTCCTCCTACTCTCTGTTCACTCCCTCTCTCTCACCCTTCCTCTTCTCTTTCTACTTCTTAACCCCTATTCTTTCTTCTCTCACGACCTCTGTTGCAATGAATCTCCAGAAAACATATCTCAGAAAACTTTGGCCCGTTTCAGTTCAATGCAAGTGTTTCCTTCGAATTAGCCCGACTACGCTTAAAGTCCTGGAAGATCGTGCAGTAGATGCGGACCGTGGATATGGAGCCGCGTGAATCTTATTGGAGTTTTTGGAGAAACAAAAGATAATCCTTCATTGTCCGCATCAAATCGATCAATAAACGTCATTGTTTTATTGGTAGTATGATGATAAATAAATCAAATAGATAAAGCAGGAGGGTAATGTCAAAACTGTATTGATCGTATTAGAAGGGAGTATAAGCTTCGCACTCATAGAGGTACATTAAAAGCTTTCAAAGATATTTTCTGTAAGATTGCGAAATGAGGACTGGCCATGGGGCACCGGGCGTTTTCCCAACGGGGCCGACGTACGTTTGGGCCAGTCAGACCAGGTGAGTAAACGGGCCGGTACTCAATGGCCGCTGACTGCTCTGCTTTGTGACCACGACACTGGAGGCCGCCATTGCTCCACCTTTGCTGTAGTACCTCCATATGACCACTATTCCCCCATTGGAATGCATTGGACTTTAGACACGTTAAAAACAACTTTAATGCCTAATGGTTTAGAAGTGGCTAGAGCTAGATGTTCCTCCTGTGATTACGCTGGGTTAAAAACGATATGGGGCACCGGGCTGGTTATCGTAGTAATACATTTTTGAAATCTTGCATAATTAATGAGGGCCTGACTTTGATTGACAGGCCGTTTACGTCGCTGCCTGGCCATGGGCGCGATTACAACAGAAATACACGCCCATTACACGCCCCGCGAGGGCCAAGCAGGGCGGGGTCTACAGTCAAGATCCCGCCCTTATGCCCTTTTTAGGAACATCAGAGGAGGAGCCTGTAAATCCGCCATGATTTCCCCCTCGAACGTGGTCATTGTGGTAAACGGAGAGGAGTGAGGAGGAGGAGTCTATTCTTTATACAGTCTATGGCTGTGCTGGACCACGCCGGCCCACAATAGAAACCGATGTTCTGATCTTTATTCGGATGCGATAACACAATAACTGAATCTATTCATGGTTCCCAGATAATCTCGTATATGAGCAACGGGCCTCTCGGACATAACGTGACTCATGCCCCACACCTCATATACACCAACAGTGAAAATAGTTTATTGTAACACCCTCCAGAGAAACCTACAGCCTCTTATACATTTTAGACAAACGTATACAAAGAGGTGCATGTTGGGAGTTCTGCCCCATCTGGTTTGGTTCTGTGAAGTTTATTCGTGTCACAGTCGCGAGAAGAATTTTAAGATTGTTTAGTCATTTCACAAATGTTCCGGCGAGATTAAAGTCGTGCTCTGAGGCTCATACTGTTTTATTGCGTCGCTAATGGACTCCACTCTTGCATTGAATGTGACAGATTTTAGAGGGCCGGTCTTGACCCAAAAGTCCAGGGCCAATTTTTTTTCTGCCAGTCCAGCCCTGAACCCAGAGCCGTTGCAATGGGGTAGGCAAGGTAGGCAGCTGCCTAGGGCCCCCAGCTGAAGGGGGCCCCCAATGTCTGTGGCATTACGGGACGTGAAGTTCTTTCCTCCTGTCACTGTAGCTTCTGCAGAGAGAAGGTTTTCAGCTTCGAAACTGATCAAGTCTGACCTCAGATCATCCATGAGCCGAGAAAGCCTGACAGGACTGGCCCTTATATCAATAGAGCAGAACATTAGGAGGTTATAGAACATGGAAGATTTGGTCACTGCTTTTGTGTTAAAGTCCACAAGCGTTGCTAAATCTCTTAATTTTGGATGGTTATTCCTTGACAAAAAAAATCCTTGTTGTACAATGTTCTTAAAATAGTTTGTGTTGTTCACCATTTTAATACCTTTCTTTTAATTCAACATAAATTGTATAGTTCAAGAAAAAAACACTACTCTGCAAATAAGAGAAGACAGTTCTAAAGAATGATAATAATATGAATAATTATACTTTTTTACCTTGGTTTTGCCTTGTTGACAAAAATAACGATGCCTCATTGAAGACACTGTGTCCTTTACTGTAGGGGCCACTTTGTGTAGCACTACAGAGTAATTCATGACTCTTAAAATGCACCAGAATACAAGGAATCCCATCTGAATTTAAAACTATTTCCTGAGGGAGGATTTGGGGCCTCACTTCGCTGTTTTGCCCAGGGCCCCCAAATATCTTGAAACGGCCCTGCCTGAACCAGCATATTAAATAGATTTTTTTTTAAAGGATTTGCGTATCATATCGATATAGTTGCCTTGATACTATATGCATATTTCCAAGTACACGATATATTGAGCCACTCTCCTCCCCCTCTCTCTCTGTGTGTGAAATACAGATGAGACAGTGATACATGATTCGCCGCGACTCCTTCTGTCAGAGGACATCAGATCATGGGCTCACACGTACCCACACACACACACACACACACGTACCCACACACACACACACACACACACACACACACACACACACCCGAGCAGGCCGGGAGGGAGAGCGGAGACCAGATAAGGCGCTCTTTGAAGGTGGAAATGGCTTTTGGCGCCTGGCTGCTCCTGTCTTGCGGGTCATGTGACTAAATCCCGCACTCACACGCCGGGCTGAACTGATAAGACAGCTTCGCTCACAGTGTGTTTGTGTCTGCCGTGGCTGGAGCGGTTTCCTGTGCGGGGACATCCTCACTGCACACTGGGAGTCGGCTGCTTCGTGCTTTATCCTTGGGTGGAAGTGGGAATAACGGGCATTTCGTTCAGCTTTAGTTAACGCTAAGTTCTAATGACTGGTCAAATCAGAGGTGCTAGAAATGAATTGCTGTGGATTGGACGAGACAACTGCAATATTTCTATGTCATGGAGTGGGTTTCCCTAACAACACAAGTCCGTTTTTGTTGTCTTTTATATCATTTTCTATTGAATCAGCCTAATAGAATAGGTTTCCTTTGTTATTTAAACTTTTAATTATCTCTTTTAATGGGGATCCTAATAAACAAACAAACACGGAGACTCACGTGTGATCGTTCTGATCCTGTGCAGCTGAGTGGTGCATTCAGTGTCCATCGGTAAAACCACAGTATCGCACTCACGGCAATACTGCCACATGATTGGTCCGATCTATCCATGGATTTTACCCCAAACGTAGCAGGCTTTAACGACGACATTGTGTGAGGAAAAATTCACTTCTCATGACTTTTCAGCTCACAACGAACAGTCAGCAGATAAGATACGGCCTGAAGTGCACCAGAAAATACCACCAGTTACAGATGTAAAGTTTAAATCTTCCCCAAGACCTCTAATCAGTTTCAGAAATGCAATACAAGAGAAATATCTGCTTCTTTTTGCTTATTATATAACTCAAAATGTCATTTCCTCTCACTTTTCCCTGGCGAGTGCGAGGGCTGTGTTCACAAGCCACAGAGTCGTACACATGTAAACAAATGACTACCTATGTTTGGAGGCCCCATCTGAAGACTGCACATGTATAATGGATGTCACTGTGAACTCGTTTTTCAGCGTCTCTGCTCTGAAGACCTGAATGTTTCAAAACAAAACGCCCGCATGCAGACGTTTCATCCTAGACCAGAAATGGTCAGATCAGCCATACGTTCGTTCCGACCAAGCCTTTGGACGAAGCGGTCTATTTTTAAATTCAATCTATTTATGAGCAAATACTAGAGGAAAGAAACAGCACAAATACGAACTATGCTGTGCTTTAAACTGTAGTGCTGCCCCCTGCTGTCCTGACTGAATTCTTCTTCATTGTTGGCCTTTATTGACTGTGAACACAGTGGAGCCCTGCTGCCTCATTAATATGCATGACGTCATCAAAAGTATCGATATCGGAATAAAAAGTATCGGCATCGTATCGTCCCGCAAAATATCGCAATATATCAGAAAATCGATATATTGTCACTCCTAATGTTAATAGTGAGGGCTGTCCTCTCTCTCAGAGGCCGGAGTCTGTTCAGTGTGAACTGGCCCGGGCAGTGGGGACGCTCGCCTAAACACCACATAGCCCAGTGCCCGGTCAACCCGGTCGACTGCGGAGGCCAGGGCCAAACCGGTCTGACCCGGTATACGTTCTGGCACCGACCTCTGGCTGAGGCCAAAGCGCTGAACTCGAGAAACTGGCAGGTCATACAGATTTAATATTTTGGAGCATTATACTGGTGATGAAAAAGGTGATTTAGCCGCTGTTAGCACAACTTTAGCTGGTGTTAGCACAACAGTAGCATGTAGCTTCATAGTTGTCTTTTGGCTGCTTCTTTCCTCTAGTATTTGCCTTGGCACCTTTTCCTTCAGTAATGTGTATTCTAGCACTGCGCTCCATTATTAAGTGGAAACCCCTGCGTGTACTGACTAGAGAAGATACGTGAGAAGCCGAGTACTTCAACTGAGCCGTGAATAATAGAAGAAGTGAAAAGAAGCGTGCTATACGGTACGGAACCCCGGCATTTGCTACCTCATGGAAATCCTGTCACAAACTCTGGCTCTGGAGAACGGGCTTTTGGTCAGTCCCAGAACATCAGCCGTCCATGTCACGAATCGCCCGGCTGCACTGAGCCCTGGTGCTTGCCGTAGCCTACGTTAAAGGCGCTGCAGTGATATGACATGTGCTGCGAGTGAATGAAGCCCTCCGCCGTGTGTTTGAGATGGTTTATCAGCGGAGTCTCTTGTGGCGGGGCGAGGTAATTGGTGGCAGATAAACAGTGCTTAACACACACACACACACACACACACACACACACAGGTCCACACACAGCAGTAATCAGAGGGGATTTACAATGTGCACTCCGGAGCCTAATTGCTCTTCAGGTCCCTGTGAGAGCGCTGCCAAAACCATTAGCCGCCACTGTTCTCCCGCATTCACCGCCGCCTGTACGCTCCCGTCCGCCCCTCGTTGGCGTTACGCATCAGCCCATGTTTTTCCGCAGGACTTGGCTCCCCTCCAAGCCTGAAGAGCTAATTGGAATTAGAATAACATTCCTCAAAGGCCGCTCGTTTAGCGCCGGCGCTGAGTGCTAACGACGGAGTGGTGGGTAGTGAGACGAGAAGCAGAGCGAGAGAGAGACGGGGTCCTAACGATCTGCGCTAACAATGTTTTATTCTGATTTTTAATGAGGGGTAATCACTCAGCTGGAGAGGAGCGGCGCGGGGAGGGGGTGTAATTATCAGGGCTTGGTGGGAGTGAGCGGGGAAGTGTGCTAAGTGGCTGTATGGAGGAACAGCAGTGCCACCTGATAGATGGAGTGGTGATAACAGCCAGCTGCCTTCACAAACACATGAGCGCCAGCCCGACGGGGACGGACCGACTGCAGTGTGGTGCCCCTCATCAAAACATGACGCGTTTGCCGAGTAATCGCATGCGGGTCACAGAAACGAGCCATCGGAAGTGTTTCCACTCCCACAAATAGGAGAAACTTAACTGAATATAGCATTTAGCTCAGAGGCCACTTTGATACGCCAATGACTAACTGAGCTTTAATCTCTTTTCTATGTTTGATAGCTAATGCTAACGGCTATACTGTTTGTAAACATTCCGGGTTTATTCCTATCCATTTCCATTGTAGCTGTTGTCATAGTAACGATAAACAAATGTCTAACTGTTTTTGGAAACATCAGATTAACCTTATTTTATCGTCTCAAATGTCGTTCCTCTTGTTCCTTAAGCCACAACAGGACCACATGTTTCAGTTGTAGTTTTGCACTTAAAATCGCTAGTTTTAGTTTAATCTTATTTCTCTTGCTCACTTCCTGCCTCCAGCTGATGTCACTGATGATGTCACTGATGATGTCTATTAAAGAAGAATAAACTTCATTTTCTTTAAAATTTGCAGTTCTTATATTGTCCGCTAGGGGCGCTGTGTTTGAGTCAGTTCTATCGCTTTACCTGCTTTTCCTGTTAACTCTGACACCCTCTTCAGTGAAATGTCTTTGTCAAAAAAGAGAAAAGTGGACACAGGGTGTCGGATTTTTCAAGAAAAATGGACCTTACCCTCACCTTTACAGTGATCCTTGTTGAATGTTTTTACATTATTTTATCGATTGATATAATTGATAAATGTTGACATCTCTTTTGCAAGAAAAAAATAAGACTTGAAAAGAGGACCATTCACTCTGATGAAGACTATGTAGCACTTTGAGAAACTTGTAAAGTGTAAGCTGTAATGTTTTATTTTTCTGTTTACATTATCAATAGTCACTATTATATTATGCATATACACTGACGTTTATAGACAGTACATGGTGTAATGGTACATTCGGGAAAGCATAAGTCGGTTTATGACTTTTATTTTATTTTTTTTTACACATAATGCCAATAATAAAATAGGGAGTAAATAATAAGTAATAAAAGGTACTAAGTAAAAACTATTTTGAGACTAAAAGGGTGGCAGGATTTTAGATTTGAACGTGCCATTGCCTCTCGGAGTAAGTTTCTTGCAGCCTTCAAGTTTTGTTATTGCAATATTTAACGGTATTTATTTTACGATATTTAAACACAAATTAGTTTTGGGGGATATGTCAATCTCAGTCAGATAGAAGACTCAAGTGATTTTGTGATATATTGTGGCTTCTTCTGAAACAAATATTGCTGGCTATCACCTGGCTGCTCTGCTTTATGACCACAACACTAAGGAACACTAAGGTCCGCCATTGCTGTAGTACCTCCATATAGCCCCTAGTCTCCCATTAGAAATCATTGCACTTCAGACACGTTAAAAACAACCTTAGAGCCTGGTGCCGAACAGCTAGGAAAAAATAAAATAAAAGGGACCCGGCTGGTTTTCGTACATTTTAGAAATCTTGCATGATCAATGAGGGCCGGACTTTGATTGACAGGCCGTTAGCATTAGCGCTAATGACGCTAACGGTGGTCATTGTGGTCAACGGGGAGGAGTGAGGAATGACGGTCTATCTACGATACGATATTTTTTTGCGATACAAGGCGTCCTGGTATCACATTCAGTCTTTGGTGCCACAAAAAACAATAAAAAACAATACCATAACGTCGTGCCGAGTACTCGCATACACAGATCCGTCTGATCGGTGACGGCCGATGTGCTGGAGAGGGTGCCGCCCGTGGAGAAAGTGGCACTAGATGAATATTGATCCGTTCCATCTGCTAAATAGAGTAGATTAGTCACAAACACATGGCCAATTAGAGACTTTAATCCAGGTATCTGCAGGACGCCGCCAAAGCCACGGTTATAGGCTCTTCCCAATCGATACGCCGTAAACTGCTGGGCTTTCACTGCACCCCGGCCAGCGATCGATCGATGGGAGTCTGCAGCAGGAAGCAGCTCGACAAAAGACCAGCGAGAACGAGAGACCCAGAATGTGTATCTATGTGATCACCTGGACTGCAGCGCTTTTCGAGTTCGGAGATGTTTCACGTCCCATTTTTTGCCGAGGAAAAAGGAAACTGATAAAGTGCTTTTTTTTTTTTTACGGTCAAGTGATTCATTTTCTAACCCGATTAATCGTAAATGTGGCTCAGGATCTTGTGTGTCCGAGAAGTAAATTGGCTGCCATTTTCCAAGAGGGTTTCTAATGATACCTGTGCTGTAATAGGACCATGTCAGACCCCCGCTGACACCCAAAAGGTATTCTTATTTTAATTAGAGTGGACTGGTCTAGGAAATTTGGCGCAGAAAATACTATTTTTGCTTTTCTGAAGATGTAGGAGCCAGATTGCGTTCATGCCAAATTGCTGTTTTTTTTGTTTTTGTTTTTTAATCTACTCTGATACTTCTATAAATACTGTACATACAAAGGATAAAGTGTTTACCTGAAACCTCAATATTTTAACAACAAGATGTGTAAAAGACTAAACAAAATACGATTTGAATATTTACGCCCCCTGCTAACCCCAGGACAGAGGCCCTCGTACCCCTGGCTGTAAAACGCTGATTTAAGAAAAGGAAAGGACTTTATTTGTGTAGCGCCTTTACATGAGACAATTTTACATTCACTCCGTCATGTGGTGGTAAACCCCGTATGTAGCTTCAGTTTCCCCCGGGGGAGACTGACAGAAGCGCTGCACACGTCTGACCACCTCCATTCATTCACACATCCTGGCCGATTGTACATGTTTTAGTGGTAGGGGAAACCTGGAGTACCTGGAGGAAGCCTATGAAGACATCGCCTGGCTCTGCAGTAGTATTCCTTGTCCATTCCACGTAGGGACGTTTGGTCACGGAGCATTTGTCGATTGATTGTCAGTGAAATAAAAGACTCAGCAATTAGTAGGGATGTAACGATTCACTCAAGCCCCGATTCGATTTCCGATTTGAAGTTCCCGATTTCGATTTTTTTAAACCTTTTTTTTTTTTTTTTAGAAAATAATGACTCCTTCATACCAATGTTTCTTTTGTTTTAACATCTGTATTTTTGTCCTTGTAACAAATTGCAACTGTCTCAGTGAGAGAACTTTACATTACAAACAATTACAAGACATGAAAATGAACTATAATCATGATTTTGTTTTCAGCATAAATAAACTATGTAGCAAAGCAAACATTTTGAGATTATATTTTACCAAACCTTTATTTTTTAATTTTTGCAGTTTGAACATAATACTATCATTTAGAACTAATGTTACAGTGCAGTTTTGTTCACCCTTGAAGCCTCACTGCCTCCGGTGCAGCCTTTGTGAACATAAGGAGCTCCTGTAGGTGTTGGATTATTTGAGGATTTCAGCAGAATCAGAGCAGGTCAGATGTTTGTCAGTTTACGATCTTTGGTAAACTTCTGTTAAAATGCTAAACTCTGTGTTAGCCGCTAACGCTAATCTAGCTGCTAATCTAGCTGCTAACTTTAGCTGCGTCTGCTGCTTCCATGCCTGCACGTGTTTGTGTTTACATGGTGTGGCGTGTGGGGGGGTGAGGCGGGGGAGGGGTGGAGCTTGTCTGGAGAAAAAGTTAATGTTGTTAGAAACAACGAGCTCGTGTGTTCCGGTCTGTTTCAGTCGCGCAAAATGGAGGAGCTGTGGAGAATGTGGAAAATCTTCGACTCCCTCACCCATGATTAGTTTTGGCTGATCACTTCTGTGGATTGAACTACAGCATACGGTTCGGCCACTTGTTTATTACATCATTTTAAGACATTCTGCAAAAAATATCACGGGTGCAGATTCGTCATGTAACTTCAAAAAAACAACAACGAAGAGCACCTTTTACTGTGGGCGGGTTCGCCTCTCCTCAGACTGGTGACTTTGCTGGGAGCGGGACGTCCCCAGCGCTGAAGGTCCATGTTTTGCGCGTCAAGTCCCATCGGGTCAAACGTCAATCAGTTGAGGAAAAAAAAAATGCACGAATTTAAATACACGGTTTTCACTCTGCTTAATGTTTTGTGTTGAAAGAAACGCGGCGGGCAGTGGGGGCTGGTAACGCTCCGAAAGGGCACGCATCGATTTCATTCACATTATCTACACTATCTGAAGCGCGAGTGGAGGGGTATGTGGAGGTGGTCAGGAGGTGTGAGTGATGGAGGAGCAGAGATAGCGACTGATTATGGTCCAGCTCTGACACGGGGAAGAGGTCCCGTGGGTGAGATGAGCCTACACATCCGCCCATGCCCCCACCCCATCACCCGCACTCACGCAGGCTGCGGCAGTAACAGTGTAGTGATGGAGAGTAATGCAGTTCCAGGCTCCTCATCAGGCACGTGCGACTCTTCATCACCTTAATACGCCTTTGTCCCGGCTCTACGGGACGGCGAGAGCAGCCGGCAGACACATATATGGCCCATTACGCATATCGTAGGGTTATTCAATTACTTTGGGACACCTCATAGCTAGAACTCATTAGCTTAGATTACGGTGGCAATTTGAGCGCTGAAATGGTCAGAATGAGTCCAGTGTCTGGTCTTCAGACGGACAGATTCTTGCGTAACTAAGGATTACACGCGTTCTTTAGAAACCCGGCGTTGCTGTTTAATGCTTTAAAGGGGGCGAGAGACTGGGCTGGCCAGGATTTAAAATGGTCCTGGAGCGCCCTCTCAGGCACTAGTGGGAATGACATGTTACCAAACAAGCTAACGGCGTGCTAGTCCTGTGATGAACACACTCCGACACTGTCCCGGACTAGCCCGCTCGTTAACTGTCCTCGTAGTCAGGATCAGACGCCGCTTTTCCTCCATGATCCCGGCACCGTGGATGTGCTAGCGTTGCCGTTAGCTGGCGGTGAAAGCGTGTCGGCCTGCAGACGCTGCTCCGGTCTTCACTGTATTTCCTTTACAGAGGCATTACGTAAAACTAGAAAAACTGCCGGGTCGTAATGTGGCAATTCTATAAATGAATTTTCTGCAAGGCCATTACTTTAAGCTATAAAATATCAATACTGCCCAAGAAATGTTTTAAGCCTCAATCATGCGCGATAAATCCACTTTAAATGTATTATAACATCACAATTACTAGGAGCTGGGGGACGTCTTTTCCGTTCAGCGAGGTTTCCCCTGTTCTAAAAGGTGAAGCCCTGCCTCCTGCCTCCTTTGTAATGACCCCTCTCTCCTCCTCTCCTCTGCCCCTCCATCCTTTATCCCTCTCTCCTTTTTCCCCCCTCTTTTCATTCTGTCCGCCTCTCCTCCCCTCCTCCTCCTCCTCTCCCTTGCAGTCTTTATCGTGCTTTTTCTCCACATGAGGGCTTTTTGCAGACCCTCGGAGCAGAAAATGGAGCCTAGTGGAGCCTACGACGCAGATAAAAGTCACTCTCACAAATGGGGCTGCAAGACTAACACGCACACGCCAACGCGCACACGCTAACACACAATCCACGGCCTGCTCTTTTTATTATTATTTTTTATATATAGCCTTGCCCATAAATCAAGAAATGAATATGGAATGTGTATACGGTCAGTCATGGAGCTGGTGTTTGTAAGGTGACAGAGTGGCTACTATTGTTCTTATCTGTATCCCAAATATAGCCTCTTTTTAGCTTCTTAAAGGTCTTCTTTAAAAGCAGCCTCATCTTCATCTCTGTGGAGGCAGAGACATGTGAATCCAGTCTGTGATCAGAGCATTAGAACAGCTAGCAGCGCAGCCCGGGACTCTGAATGGTGTGATTAGCACTGCGGCTAACACAATGCTAACGGAGATAATACATAGTTCTCTGCGGTGGCTGCATCATAAACGCTGATATTTCCACTGTACATCCAGACGCCGCCGCCGTATCTCGCCGCTACATCCACTTCCATGGGCCACGGTCATCAGCTACATGGGCCAAAATTGCGCGCCTCTGGGATTTGGAAATCGTGTCGTGTATTTGACACGGGCACGAGCGGGCTGTTTGTTTTAAGTGCGTTTTATGCATGTTTTTTGAACTGGTTTCAGCATGTTTTACTCCAGCTTGTTGCACCGGGCAGCCCCGCCCTTATTCGCCCCAATCACACAGACCTACAGTGATTGTGCCGGGAGTAGCCTATAAAAGGCGGAGGCGGTATTGAGGGAAAAAACAAGAGAGTGGAGGCACGGGACACCGGGGCGGGTGAGGACTACCACGACGAGGAGGCACCCATGCGCGTGTATGGGGGGCACACGGGACGACATGCTGGAGGTGACGCCTGGTGAGGCCCAGCACGAGGAAAATGCACGGCGCAAGGATGTGACGAGGGTCAAGCAGTGGCGGCAGGCTCCCCGGGCATACGCTCCCCGAGCTGGACCCCTTCAACGCCTACGTGGGACTCCCGAAGCCGCTTCCTAGAGACTAAGTACGCCCTTTCAGCCACATTTTAATGCATGTTTTACCCTGCTTTCATTGTATTTGTCAACTTGCCAACATTAAATTGTATTTTATCCTTTTAACCGTGTTTTATCATTGGCTACACTACAACATCCTCCAGTGAACTTTAACCTGTGACATTATTTTGGCGTTGTCGGCAGGATTGGTGTAGCCAAGAGGTTTTAAGGAATGTTTCCCATCCATGTGCTGGATGGAAAAGGGTTGAAGGACTGACAGCTTTTGAGAATGGACTGGGCTTATGTCCAAGTAGGGGGGAATGACTCGGGCTGTTTTTAAGGTTGATTTTATACATGTTTTTAATTTACCAAAGCTCTGTTGCCCTGGCAGCCCCGCCCTGGAGTGCCATAATCACACGCACGTGCACAGTGATTGTGCAGGGAGTATAAAAAGGTGGAAGCGGTTTTGCATAAGAGGACAGAGACAAGGCAGGCGGGAATACAGAGGGCACAAGGGGGCCGGCGGCACAGGCCGGGACGGGCCGCCGTGGCGCCGGCAGCAGCAAATGCGGAGGAGAGCCGAGCGCGAGGCGCCAGGGACGTAGGACGCATGGACGAGGCGCACGA
Source organism: Proterorhinus semilunaris (assembly GCA_021464625.1). NCBI lineage: Eukaryota > Metazoa > Chordata > Actinopteri > Gobiiformes > Gobiidae > Proterorhinus > Proterorhinus semilunaris. The sequence goes on along the minus strand of CM038345.1, from coordinate 1,329,646 downwards.
GGTGGGCACCGGACAGGGAAAGCGAGGACACAAGGACGGGACACACCGGGAGGGGCTGCGTGAAAGTGGCGAGGGAGCAGCGCGTCCCCCGGACAGGAGTGGCAGGGTAGAGCGGTGGCGGCAGGCTCCCCGAGGTGGACCCCTTCAGCGCCTACGTGGGAGCCGTCCGGACCCCCTTCCTAGAGACTAAGCACCTTAACCCACGCCCCAATTTATTAGCTCTCATTATCCCCCTTATTTATGCTTTTTAATGCATGTTTTAACGCCACTACATTAAATTGTATTTGATCCTTTTAACCTGGTTTTATCACCGGCTACACCACAACATCCTCCAGTGAACTCAAACCTGTGACATAATATCGTGATAAAATTGCAAATGCAAATTAGCATTAGCAGTCCAACCTGTTTACGACTGTTTCGCTACGAGCTCCGGCTGAGACTGATAACAACAGGGCTAGACGTTCACGGTTTGATAACAGAATAATTCAAGCAGTGCGGCTTTGAATTTTGAGAAAGAAATCAGCCTTACAGTATTTAGCCACAAATCACCATCATGCAAAACGGGCCCTGCTTTAGTGTCGGACTCTTCTCAATGCTAATATTAGAACATAAACATACGCTGAATGACACGGCTTTATTTCATCACCAGGACCTACATTTGAAATAGCGACTGCATTCACTAAAGGAGGTGTCGCTGGGTTGCAGGTCACGTCAAAGCGTTTTAAAAGCCTATATTATATAAAGGTAAAATTATTTTGTTTTTGAAGAAATGTTTGGTCTTGTACTGAGAGATCATGGACCCAGTGACTGATATTAAAGAGGGGATATTTTTTCAATCACATAGCCCCAGTCTATAGCACTACAATGATGACCTTCTGTTGGTCTGTATATGCAGTAAATTAAAATAACTGCCTTGAATAAAATGGCCGTACTGAACGTCTTGAAATAGGCCTCTGTCTCTTTAAGAAGCTTTCCGACACGCCCCCTTCAGCACACTACTGTGGCATTGAAACAACAACACTGTGCGGGGAGGGGGCTCTGCTGAGCTGAGGAGCAGTGGTCGGGGGCTTGGCTGGTGACGAAAGGTCCAGAGGCGTCTCCAGGAGGTGGGGGCGTTCCTAGGAGGACTGAGGCATAGCTACACCTAAAATGGCCGCCGTCTAAGTTTTTACTGATTACTCAAAAATATGTGAATGAGCCGAGGCAACACTCCAGGCACGTGTTTAATGAGGTACTGACATAATAACATGAGCTTGAAAAAGTCGATTTTACATAATAACCCCCCTTTAATGGTCATTTTTTTCCTTTTTTGATACGACTTGTGAAAGTGTAATACTTTTAATAGGAAAAACTCCCACACACCTCCTCAGTCCTGCCCACAGTCACATGTCTGTTATGTTTTGGACTTGTAGATCAAGTTCTTTATCTCCAAAAGGACAAAGACACAAAAGCGTTGTTATTTCTAGGTTGAACAAAAAGCCGTGTAGAGAGACAGACACTGGTGTAATCACAGGAGCTGGCTTGTAAAGAAAAAATAAATAAATAAATAAATGAGGGTGAGATCTGTAGTGCGCTAATCCTCCGCGGAGCCTGCAATCCCATAAAGCAGTTAGGCAGATTAGGCGGCAGATTAGCCACGTAGCCGCGGCGCATATCGAGCTGATTAAAAGGATCCTATCCGGACTCTCTCTGATGACCGAGGCGTTCAGGAGCCTGGTCAGGGGGTAGGAGAGATGAGATTAGGAGCTGCTTTAAGAGCTTTGAATACATTCGTCACTTGTTCACGGGGTTTAGAAAGTGCACACATCAGATTGGTGACATCACTAATTCCTATTAAACTCATTTTCTCCAGTTCAACTTTTACCTAAATCTAAAATCTTACAGCATATATGGCCATCGTAACGCCATTGTTAAGCCAAGACCCGCAAAACTGATTCAAGTCAGTCTTGTCGTCACTTTTGTCGCCTGTTTTGCTGTGTTTTTGAAAAAAAAATTGTAAAAGTTTTATTGCTATTTCATCACTTTTTTTTTAATGAGCAGTGTGGCGTGAGAGCGTGTGATATGAGGAGTGTGGCGTGAGAGCGTGTGATATGAGGAGTGTGGCGTGAGAGCGTGTGATATGAGGAGTGTGGCGTGAGAGCGTGTGATATGAGCAGTGTGGCGTGAGAACGTGTGATATGAGGAGTGTGGCGTGAGAGCGTGTGATATGAGGAGTGTGGCGTGAGAGCGTGTGATATGAGCAGTGTGGCGTGAGAGCGTGTGATATGAGCAGTGTGGCGTGAGAACGTGTGATATGAGGAGTGTGGCGTGAGAGCGTGTGATATGAGGAGTGTGGCGTGAGAGCGTGTGATATGAGCAGTGTGGCGTGAGAGCGTGTGATATGAGCAGTGTGGCGTGAGAACGTGTGATATGAGGAGTGTGTGCGTGTGATATGAGGAGTGTGGCCAAGCACTCACGCCACACTCCTCATATCACACGCTCTCACACCACACTGCTCATATCACACGCACACACTCCTCATATCACACACTCTAGGCCAGGATGAATGAGAGTGTGTTTGTGAGTGCGCATGGGGGACGACGGAAGGAAATAAGCCTAAGGCTACAATCGTGCACGGCGTGTTTACATGCGGTAGATCCATGTGTGTTCATTAACATGAACTGTCCCGACCAAATAAACCAATAAATAAATCCGATGTTTGGTCTCCATGTAAACATAGCCACTGTGACTGTCAGAAATAACTATTTCTCATAATATTGGCTCATGCTGTACGGACATACCATCTGTAGCACAGCTTTGTTGGCTCCATAATAAATTAATAGGCTAATTGCAACGCTAATGCTAACGCGTTTCCCATGTTTGCAAATGCACAACTCGACTCAACACTGACTCGCAGGTATTTCGGAAGTGAGGATTCAGGTAATTGGACTGCTGAAATTAATTTAATTGGGCACCCAATTAAAGATGGAAGTGTGGTGTATGGAGGAGAGCTGAGGACCTCTAGTGCTCATCCCCTCGAGACTGGCTAAACAGTAGCCACTTAAACAGTAGCTCAACAATGGTTTGCATAAATAACTGCGGGAGCGTTTCCCCCTCGTTGTGAACCCTCAGAGCCAATAAAGCCGAGGCCGACTCGTTTTTGAGTTAATCGATGTGGGAGTGAGGAGCTTGCTTTAGCCCGGGACTGTAATGGAGGCATGATGAGTTCAGGGTCCTCTGGGAGCAGCGGGAAAACACACCGCCTGACCACTCTGTGATCAATCCCCCTCCGATGATTGTGTGATTCCAGTCAATACGGACGGTTCTCCCACCTCAGGCACATCGTGTCAGTGTAAATGGGCATAATTCTACCACATACAGCTAATAATCATAGTGTCGATTATGTAAAACGCTTATTTATTCACAAATACGGGAGTAGAGCCCGACGTCTGGAGCTGCTCCTAATCTATGACATAAGTAGATACAACAATCCAGATACAGGGAAGAAAATGTTTTGTTTTTGTTTCTCAGTGATAAAAAAAAAGTGGGTGTCTCACTGATTTCACATTAAACTAAACTTAAATATCCAAACGTGTACTACTCGTACAGAAGAGGGATGCATTTCACAGCGCAGTAATAACCAGTGGCAGTTTGCTGCTACTACAATCAACGCTAATTCCATCACAAATCAGTGTATCATTCCACACAAACACTATGCGCTTATACACAAGCAATAGCACACAGAATACAGGACTTAAAGGGAAAGTCTGGAAGTCTGAATGTTTTACAAATGTTAAATATAAATAAAAGATACAATTCTAACCTGGTCTTGCATTTTGATATAAGTAATAATATACATTATTATTTGTAAAGATCCTCCTTCCCAGATCTCAGCAACAAATCAGAGTCTAGTATCCTCCTGCGTTGACCAATGAGACGAGCTTTTCCTGTGAACCCAAGGCCGTGGGAACCCAGGGTGCTGAGGGCGCTGCAGCACCCCCTGGTGGATAGTTTGCAAATTGCAATATTATTAAATAGGAAAATATGCACAGAAAAAGTGGTTTTGGGGTAAACGTTATCCCTCAGCACCCCCCAACTAAAAGTTCTTCCCACGGCCCTGTGTGAACCAGCCTGTCAGGTCCAATCGGGAGGGGGGGGGGGGGGGGGGGGGAGGGGGAGGAGCTCGATCGTTTAAAATTCTGTTCCTCCTCATTTTGCAAACTAAGAAGGGTTTTCTGGTTAAGGAGGGGAGGAATTTGGCAAGGCAAGTTTATTTATACCATACATTTCGTACACGAGGCAACTCAATGCGATTGTGTACTTTCAAATTTCACTTTATCACTCTAAACTTACAGACGATCACTTTAATGGCTGAATGTTACTGTGGAATTCCAGCTAACACTCATAGCATTCACTACTTTATTACTGTAATTTGCAATTTGTTGGAACATTTGGAAAATTACTAAACAATCAAAAAATGTGTGTTCCTGTAACAAGGCCCTTCTAGCGGCTCATAAGTGTACAATACCAGTCGGCCCTTATACATGCTTTTCCAATTACATCACGCATAGTTCTGGCGGCCATTTTGAATACCGAAATAGAATTATGCAGTACTACAACATGTAACAATATCTCTACTCAGTACATAAATGAAAGACAACAGTGGCATTTTTATGAACTCGTAATCATTGCTCAAGAAGATCACAGTTAAAACACGGCCGCAGAGACGCACGTTTATGTGATATAAGCAGCTAATGTAGCTCAGACGTAGCAGCTCCGTCTGTCGAGCTACAGCAGGATTTACTAAAGATCTGCTTCACTCTGAAGACTAAATGAACACATCAAAGAGGAAACAGAAAACCTTTCTCTGTGATTTTTACAGTTTATCATGTCGACAGAGTCTGAGTCAGTGTTTAAGCGGCTCAAGACGTTAGCATGCTACCGGTTAGCAACTGTCAACCAACTGTCACTGGCTTCAACACGATAAACACATGTGTGGCTCACGTCTATGAACACTGAGGAAATACTCCAGTAACAGCTCAGCCCTGACCTCTGTCACATGTTGTATCCGAGGCGAGAGGTTTGTGGTTCAGGGCTTTTTCTTGGAGAAGTCAGCGCTGAGCTGTTGAAGCTAAATGCAAACCGGTAGCATGCTAACGTCTTGAGCAGCTTAAACACTGAGTCACTGGTTCCTTCAAATAAACGCTGTGTTTTTCCTGTTATCCTCTTGATTACGAGTAAATAAAAATGCCACCGTCAATCAGTTGTCTTTCATTTTCCACATGTTACAAGTACTGCAAAATTCTACTTCTGTATTCAAAATGGCCGCCAAAACAACAAGAGTCACATGACTGAGAAGCATGCATATTATATTATTTCTGCACTTTTGGATTGGTCTGGCTCTCTGGGGCCCCCTGTTGTCTTGTTGCCAATAGCGAGGTGTGCACGTAGTAATAACAAGGTAACATGGTATTTACAGATCATAATGATGCATTTTGCAGCCCCGGGAGCTCGTGGTTATTATTACTTCACATATAACTCAATTAAATAAATATATAATAATGATGATGATAATTAAACCCAAATTAAAATTATACTGAGAATGGTAATGACAACTGGAAAGTATCAAGATCTCAGATTATAATATCTATTAATGTACCTTTATACCATAAAAGTAACTCTGTAATCACGGGTAAAAATATGCAAGCAATATATTAAGTAACACATTTTTTGACTTGCTTTGTTCTAGACATCGTATATGAAACTAGATTGTTGTTGTAGCTGTGCGTTGTTTCAATTAATTATATAAAGAGTTAATATATTTTTGTTGTTTGTTGTAAGTTGGTCTGTATGAATGTAGCTGCTTGAAATGTTTTGAAATGTTCTTTTTTTTATTTTATTGCACTTGGGGGTGGGGGCTCATAAGCTTTTTGCTTCAGCCCACTCCTTTTGAGCACAATGTGTATTGCTCAAATAAACAAATAAACTAAACTAAACTAAACTAATTATTATTACAGTGATACTCACCATGTCACCAGGTCTTTTACAGTCTTGACTAATCCCATAAAAGGTGTGTGTCCTGTCTGTTCATGTTCTGCCATGTTATGAAACTTTTAGGAACCACAGTTTCTTTGGAAAATCGTGGGACAAAGTGAGTTGCCATAGCCACAAATCTACCAGCAATTTGCCGAGTCAGAGACGGTATTCCTGTTCTTGTTTACATCTCACACCTGCTCATTCATTTAGTCCGTAATGAGGTGTGACTGCCGACAGCTCCTGATGAAGACGTTCCCCCCGCTCCCCCCCCCCCCCCTGCAGGTAAACACCGCTCTATCCTCGGCGGGACAGCCTCTCGCTGAACTAAAACCCACAGCAGAATACTAAACACACATCCCTCGCCTTTATCTGTGTCCGATTGAATAACTCCGGAGCCATATTCCATGGGAGGGATTATTAGGGCTTACCCACAATCCCCTGCAGCTGATTATGGGGGAGCGGAGAGGGTTCTGCTATCGGCCCGCTGCAGCAGTCCCCCTCGCTGTAGGAGTCGACGTGAGTGGTGTTTGGAGAGGGACAAGTTAAAAGACAAATAAAACAATGGGAGTAGAGTCGGTCGCCTCGCAGGTCGGCTCCGGCGTGGTTTGAGCGATTTTTGAACAGTTTTGTCTATTGTTGTAAACCTTTTTGTGCTACTGGTGCTGCGTGTCATGCTAAACGAGAAGAACATGTGGCTTAGGCTGTTGCCCAATGAATACAAGAAAACACTTTTTGGACTTTAGTGTCCGGACAGGACACTGAAGTGTTTCCCTGTACAATGCGGGTGCTGCTGTTTTTTAACCAACTTAAAAGGCGACATTAAATACAGCACCCGCTCTCCTCACTCCCTGCCCACCTGCTCTCTCACACCCCGCCTTGACCCGCCAACTCAACACAAACATGGACCTGCCGTCCCCGTGGGCCGTGGGGTGGGGGGTTTCCCCGCCTGCAGAGCGGTATGGCGAGAGAGGACCGGGCGGGTCGCGTGCGGACGCTTCCATCGACGGGGCTTCCAGGAAACGAATGCATCGGTGTTTCTCCCAACACTAAAACATAAACACTGCAGTGTTTATTTATTCATACAATGCAGGTCAACTGTTGCAGCGCTGTTTATTCACACATTCGGAAAATATTGGGGGCGGGTGGAAAAGAGCGAGAGAGAGAGAAGAGTCACGCTGCGGGCCGAGCTCGGGCCCAGAAGTCAGGCCCGTGCACGGCTCGAAAAGGAGGTATGACCACAATTCAGGAGATGACAATGAAGATCTGTTTAATACACACTCTGTAATGACACTTGCACTACATTTACTCTACACAACAACAAAACGTCAGGTACCCCGGGTTTCATACTTTTTGTTGCCCAATTACACGCCTCTGGATTTAGCATGACGTGATCACTCATGACGTTTGCGTGTAAAATCTAGTCCGACAAATGATTCGACTCCGTTTAGCGTTTTCCGAGAAAACCAGTCAAACCAGTCTTGTCCCGATCTGCATGACAGTCGCGGTGCCTTTCGGGGCGGCGCGTCTCCTGGACCTACTCCTGTTTGTTTTGACAATTAGCCCAAGGTGCGTTCAGGACAGACCCCTGTTTGGGAGCCGACTGGGATGTCCTACGGGTCTTTAACGATACACCCATGGTCTACATCAGGGTCTCCCCCCGTGTCAAACTCAAATCCACCTACAACTCTTGAACGGAGGCTGATTGTGTTTTAGCGCTCGTGGCTAGCGGCTAAAGGCTATGATACCATCCTTTGACGCCTCACCAGGCAACGACTCTTAGTTGATGAGTGTAATTAACTCTAAATTCAACAAGTACAAAGCAGTGATGCTCTAGTCCGACTACAATCGGCCCAACAAGGAAAGAGTCGGATCTCTGGGATTTTGCTCCACACTCGTGATACTGATGAGTTTCCAAAAGGGTAACATGCTAACGCGTTTTCCCATTTAGCAAAGCGACTACTCTTACCACTCCATACCCATAAATAACTTTAAGAAATCCACTCGTTCCAAATCGGGATTACATTTCAACCGAGAGTTCTTATGCGAATCCTCATTATTCCGCCCGACAGAAGACCGTCCCGAGGATTCCGCGCTCATCCCCAAAGTCTCTACTGTCCTGAGCAGTGGGAGGAGAGCACCTTTTTGTGTGGCGGTGAGATAAATAGGATTAGGGATTTGAGCGATTTACGACCAATAATCCGCCCGTGTATCGCGCGGCGGCAGCGACAGCCCCCGATCAAAAGGAAAAAACTCGCAAATCTCTGCAAAAAAAATAAATAAATAAAGAATCCAATGACATTTTCCCCAATTCCATCTCCGAGGATTGCTCTTCAGTCAGCGGCCATGAGCGCTGTAATTAGCACGTAATCTCCTCGTGGTGGGACGCGTGCTCAGCGATATGTTCATGCTAATTTCGCGGGATCGGGCGGCGGCGTGGAGTGGAGGGCCAGCCTGTTTGTCTCGGGTGTTAGCGCTAACGCGGACCGGCGGATTTGGACGGTTTAAACGCGCTCGGTTTGAACAGCTGGATATGATCTGCGCCGTCATATCCGCAAAAATAACACGCGGCGTTACGGGGGGGTGAACGACCGGGCTGCCGTCTGAAGGGGGTTTGTTTGCGTGCGAAAGGATGAAGGTTTGATCCCTGCCACCTCGGGTTGCCAGATTCTGGAATCATGGCACTATCAGCAGAGAGTAATGGGGTCCCCAAAGCCAGTTTTGAAATCATGTTCCCAATTGCATTTTAATGTGTTACTGTTGGGTTACAGGGATCAGATTTCTGGATGACAATTGTGATCTTAAAAAAAAAAAAAAAAAAGATTGACAGTTTGATACATCTACAAATGATCCTTCAAACTTAAGGTCTGTATAAATCCAAAACCATGTGTGGCCAAACCGCCTTTGCTCTGCCCAGTCCCGTCAGATCTTGGAAGCTAAGCAGGGAAGGGCCTGGTCGGTACTTGGATGGGAGACCGTTTAGTAACACCAGGAAGCCTGGGCGAATGGAGCGAGTGGTTGGTGGAGGTCAGAGGGGCTGATGGCACAGACTGGCTGCCTCAGTCTGCAGCTGTGGCTACAGTAGTAGCTTACCACCACCAAGTATGGAGTGAATGAATAGTGCAATGTAAAGCGTCTTTGAGTGTCCAGAAAAGTGCTATATAACGCCATGTCTGTCATTATGTACACATTTATGATGGAGCAAAGGACATGTCAGCTATTGTTTAACCAAAATACTGATTAGGCCCATCCATCCATCCATCCATTTTCTTCTACTTGTCCGTTGCCGGGTCGTGGGGGCAGCTGTTGGAGCTGCACCAGCCCCTATAGCGCCCCCTGCAGGTGGTGGGTCCACAGAAGGACGGCCTCATGGTTCTAACCGGGCCTGTTGGTCTCTCATAAGGGGCTTCTGACCCGCTCTTTGTCTGACACGTCACCTAGGACCTGTTTGCCCTGGGAGACCCTACCAGGGGCACGAAGCCCCCGACAACAGAGCTCCAGGATCATTCAGGTCAAACCCCTCCCCCACGTTAAGGTGGCGGCTCCAGGAGAGGTGATTAGGCCCTTTTCAATATAAAGTTTTAATTAAATTTGTTTTGTATAGAGAATTTGGAGTGGGTTTGGGAAACAACACTGTCAATGTTGGGAATGAGTTTGGACACAACAGTAAAAAAAATAGAAATAAAAATAGCCGTTAGCATTCAGTCATTCACGTGATATCAAAGCCTAGCTACCATTCATTTGTATGGGGATAGAACCAAAGATCTTTAATAAAACTCTATGCTGTGTTCCATTCGTCCCAGGAGGTCGGACAAGGGACAGTGATACAATGAATACTAACCACTGAACCCTGGGAGTGAATGGAGAAAACAATGCGTTGGGTAAACAAATGATCTGATCCGGACTGAGATACCTCGACTTAGAAGTAATAAACCAATCACAAACAAATAAGTGTGTCTCACATTCTGCCGTTGACTCAAGGAAACTGTTGCTCCTGGTTTAGCAGTGGTCGCTATAGGGGTTAGCCTCGCCGACCAGTCACAAGATGGCCACTACGTTTGCCCCGTCAACAAGCCAATCTAGAGTTTTATGAAATATCTTTGGATAGAACGTTCAATTCAGACATTGGCTAACAGAAGTAAGCCTTTTTAGGAACAGGCTCATTTAAAGGCATTTCTATCATTTCTATGAATTAAACTTTCATTCCCCCCCTTTCATTTTTGTAAACAAACAAAAAACAGGTAAGAACAAGTTATTGCTAAAGCTATTCTAATTAAAGCTGCATTCAGGTGTATCACAAAAGAAGCAGCCAACAGGAAAATGGCTGACCATGCAGTCTTCCTGTCAAATCCAGCAGTTCCCTACTTTTATGACATTGTTCTGTAAAGGATCACTTTGCGTACAAATTGTGCTCAACGGATAAACGTACCTTCTACAATCCCAGCACTTGTCCACAATCAAAGTCTTAACTAGTGCCAACAGAAATTAGTTAAACAGGCCACCGTTTTTACACACTGAGATAATGTTCTTACCTGATCTTAGACGAGTTGTGCGTACCTGGTCCTCGTGCGCGCGCTCAGTCACGCTAATGTTGTTAGCATTTAGCCCTAGCATTTAGCCGCTCCCAGCACAAGTACAGTCCTGGGGTGGAGTTAGAAGCGACCAAGCGGTTCCACGTTTTCACCATTTAAATACGGTTACACGATCCAAGTCTAGGTACACAAAATAAACATGACGATTTTCTAAGCATTTAAAAAGGGGAACTATATTTTTGTGAGGCGGAATAACACCTGGAGCACTTTTGACGTCCGCGCAGTAATATTATCAAAGTACTCAGGTGTTATTACGCCGCACAATATAGTTCCCCTTTTTATCCGCTTAGAAAATAGTCATGTTTAATGTTGTGTAACTAGACTAGACTATTTTGATGCGATTTTTTTTAAGCTTTCAGATTTGGGTAAAGACATGTGAGGGAGATCAACAGCACTAGCATTTCATAATTTTTTTTCATGAAGGCAACTTGTCTATTTGATAAACGCAGATATTGAACGATTTCAAGCACATTTTTATTAAGCACTAATGAGTGAAACAGGATCCTGTCCAGAACTAAACGATATCACGGGTGTTGTATTATCTGTTTAAAGGACTAGCACTCCACTGAGCTTCTCTTTAGGTTTTCAATCACAGGGAGGGCTATCTGAAGGGCTAATTCTCCACAGCCCAGTGCTCTTGATGTGAATTACTCTTGATAAGTAGCCTCTTCAAAGTCACATCATCCGAAGCCGACGAGCTACGGTCAGACAGGCGGTCTGTTTGGAAAACTGCTAACAACGCCGAACATCATGGGAGTCGTGAAGCCAGTTCCATTTGGAAGCTGTGCTTTTACTTCCTTCATGTGATCGCTCATGTGCTGGGTTGTTTTCAAGGCCCATGTGTGATTTGCGTAAAGCAGAGCTGACCCAGATTAACCCGAGTTGTCCCATTTGCATGACGCTCTATTCGGGTATTCACAGATGCAAACCTGCAATGCAAAACATGTACTAGTTTATTTTGGAAATCTACTACTGCGAATAATAATGCGCCTCACATTGGATTATTCATCGAGTGCCACGTAGGACTGGGTACCGTTTGATACCAGTACTTTATGGCGACGTGTAAACGGACAGCAACCTCTTTCTCTCGGTACAGCTGTTTGGTTTTTTTTGCCTTTTCCGCAAACAGCATTTGTGGTTTCTGAGCTCCACACTGTTTTACTGTATACTTTTGTACGTCTTTGCCGTGTTTTTGTGGGAATCGATGAGTTCTTTTTTTATTACTGTAGAATCCATAATGGGAGAAGTCCATAATGGTCCAGAAGAAGCAGCTTTTTTTTAAAGCAAACAGCTAGCTTCAGGGCCGTGGGAAGACATTTTAGTTAGGGGGTGCTGAGGGACAAAATTTACCCCAAAAACGCTTTTTCTGTGCATATTTCCTATGCATTAATATTGCCTGCAGTTCACAAATTATCCACCAGGGGTGCTGCAGCGCCCTCAGCACCCTGGGTTCCCACGGCCTTGGCTAGCTTATCAGCGAAACCCATTTGAGACCTACAAACTTCTTCTGAGACACTTAAGAGGCACCAGGAGCCCCCACACCTGCAGCACAATGGAGGCGTCACAAGAGGCCATAAAGGAAACAAGGAAGGGACAAAGGAGAAGGTATCCAGGCAGGACTCGTAGCTAAGCCACACATGCCTTCTATTGTTCTGGCTAATGGACGTTCACTGAAGAATAAAACAGATCAACTGCTAAGCTCTTCCGGGAAGTTGGTAAAAGACTGTTAAGGAGCGGAGGGAGCTGCGCAGGAGGAAGAGGAAGGAGGAGGTGGTGGAGCTGACCAGTGCAGGACACCACGCTCTGAAAGAGGGACAAACCCAGGAGGCGCTGCTATACCCGTTTCAGAGGATCAGAGGAGACTGAAGGCAGACAGCCAGGTTTCATCCGGGTGCCATCGTTTACTCTACCTCCAAAACCATGCTGGCCACAGTGGTGGCCGTCGCAGGGGCTCAGGACCAACTCCTGAACATTATGTCATTACGCTTGTATATTATATAATATTATTATATAAATAATGGGGGAAATTGGGAGAAATTGGGGCAAAAATTGAAGCAAAAACAGGTAAAAATTGGGAAATACATTTGGGAACCAATGGGGGGGATATAACTAATTGAAATAATAATAATAATAAATTGGGGGAAAATAAGATTTTTTTTTTTTTTTAAAGGGGGCAATCATTGGGCAAATAAAATAGAAAAATTAGTGAAAAATTGAAAAAATAAATCATGTATTCGAGCTGAAACAACCATCAAGGACCAACAGCATCAAATCTTGGATCTAAACATAATTTTGTTTTCGGTACCCGTTTTCAATACGAGTAGAACCTAAACTTTTTCCCCACCAATACCAAACTGGTATCGTTTACCAGAACCCAGCCCCAGTGTCACTTCTGCAACAAAACAGCCAGCGAGCAACCGATTTACAAAAACACATTTATTGTCTAGACATTTCAATCATTGCGATTAGCTAGCATTAAGACCATTTAAGTAGTTCTCCTGATTTGTTCATGTAAAAGACGTACAAAAGCTGGGTTTCTAAAGCAAGTCCTGTAAGAAAACCAAAAAAATAATAAAAGTCATATGTACATTTATACAAATGACCAACACGCAAACAGAAAACATGAGCACGACGTCATGAAATAGTTTCTCTCGACACAGTTACCGCGGCCAATATCTTATTTTATGAAGACAATATTTACCAAGGCCATCTTTAGTTTACACGAGTACAGCGGCTTCAGGAAGTATTCGGAACAAGCCATTTCAACGTTCTTATGCCGAAATACTAAAGAAAACGTATCATGGGTACTGCACGGAATACGATGAAATGCTCGTTTATTTTTGATATTTTTTCGACACTTTGAAAATTCCTGTATTTAAGACGAGACACTGGAGGGACAAAACATATTGAACGATCAAGAAACTTTTGCAGTAAATTACTCAAAAAGTCTAGTTTTAGCGATTTAAGCTCAATACATCAGAATGGGAATTAGAAATTGAAAAACCTATGAGGGACAATAGTGTCTGTAGGGAGTTACTAAAGGGTCGACCGATATGGGTTTTTCTAAGGCCGATTTTAAATACTTGGCAGAGGCCGATTTTATATTTTATTACTTTAGGTGATTCATAGTTTCTGTCCCAGCTAGGGTTAGTTCCCGTTAGCATTAGCATGCTGTTGCTAGCCGCAGCATTTTGTGCGGCGATCACAAATACAATTGCGGAGGTTAAAACCAACTCGGCGATTACATTCTCCGGGTTCTGTGCTTCAAAATGACACGCAGCCATATTGTCCACATTGACTGAGGTTTAGTGAAACTTATATTTAACAAACTTGTGGCTAAACAATTTTCATCGCGAAGTTTCTCGGTTCCCCTGAGGCCTGCGGAGTTGTGGGGGGACTCGTTTTAAAGCCCTGACTTCACGATCACTTTCGATCCCGGAGATATCGGCTTGTATCGGCCAATATTGTAAAACCCCCAAATATCGGTCGACCTCTAGTGGCGATATTGCTCCAAGAGGGTAAAGAAAACCTCATTCTGCACATCTCCGACTCGCCGACAGACAAAACGTCATGAAACGAGCATCGTAAAGTGCAAGTTTGGCCTCTTTCTTTACTTTAGAACTAAGACGTAACGATGTCCACATGGACCACTGCGGGAAAGATCTGCCGCGTCTCGCCTTAAAACATGACTGTAAAGAAATGAGAAGATGATTTGTTTAGTACTTTCTGAAGCCACTGCGTTAGTTGGTCCCGCTTTCGTAAGACATTCGTGTTGGGGGGGGGGGGGGGGGGGGGGGGGGATTTGAACTTCACATCACGTCATTTAATGTGGTATAGAATATTTATTATTTATTCGTTTCTTCGCAATGTATATATTCTGAGCCGTTTCTAAAGCAGGAATTTCTTCGAAGGTGTGATCAGACATTGGTCCAGTTACTGTTAAAACACTCTGAGCTTCTGAGAGCTACTCGTACGACGTTTAATCACATTTTAGCAACGATGCCCGGACAACATAAACGCGCATTACAATGGCAAGCTGAGGTTCTAGGGTCAAAGAAAAAAGGGCTGTCTGGTGAACAGTCTCTGCAGGGTCGTTCTTTCCAACATGGCCGCCGGGTCATCCCCGTTCTGCTCGTTTAGTCCTCGCGATAGAACAGTTGCCGCTCGGGAGTCAAGTCCGATTGTCCTCCGTGTAAAAAGGCTCCGTGGCGGTCCGTATTCTGCCGGCGCAGCCCGAGTCCGTTTGGGGGGATCCAGCGTGGCTCCCTGCTCGAGCGGTAGTTTTTAGTAGATGACTTCGTACACAGTGGCCTTCTTGTCTCCCGAACCCGTGACGATGTACTTGTCGTCGACGGAGATGTCGCAGCTGAGCACGGACGAGGACTCCTTGGACTGCACAACAAGAACATTCGGGTTTTTACATAATACATACATAAAAGTCAACATGACAACGGTACAATACGAGGGGGAAATGCAATATTCCATTAAATCTAAAAGTAAAACGTTGAGCGATTTGTTTCATCGGGCAACCGTAAGCGCAGCAGCATTTTGAGTGCGTTTACACGGGCTCGAGCGTCCCGCTGATTATTGGGAGTTTTGAATATTTCGGTTCTGTCTCTGATCATATGAACACAGTTTCCCGGTAATGAGAATCCCAGCTTCTCCGGCTGGGATTCTCCGGGATACAAGACGGTGTATATTTTTCGGTTTGACTCAACTTCCCATTCCAAACAAACATGGCGGCGAGTGCGAAGAACTCCCGTGTCTGGAGTCATTTGATGTCGACCGTGAACTAAAAGTGGCGAATATTTAAGATGGAGAGAGGCATCGTAATGCGGATTTATGCCAAACTGTCGGCGACCGTTTCAAGGCGGCCGGTTTTCCTCCGGACGCAGAGAGGCGTCGACCACGACCCGGAGCCGGCGGAAGTTCTCCCTCCACCAGCCCCGGCTTCGAACCTTCACTCAGTGCTCCCAAGGAACGGTAAAGGTAAGGAACAGTTTTATTGTACTGCACTTTGGGGCAGTGATGACTATTTTGTAAATGTGCTTTATAAATAAATTTGACCTTGAATTATCCACAATCTGCCGTCGCTGCCGTCGCTCAGGATGTAGAGGTCGAGCAAAACATTTAGCCCAAAGTGGACAAGCCACATATTTATGCTTTTAATGTTTTAGTAGCACAAACAATAACATTTTCATTTAACAATCAAAGCAAACAAAACACAACAACAGCTGTTTCATTTCTTGTACAATGTCTAGCACAGAGCGAGTAACAAATGATCATTAATATATTTCTTGCAAGTTGTTACCAATACCAAACATTAGTACATTACTAACATCACTAGAGTAACATTAAGTCACTATTTTAATGTTATAAAGGCTCGTTACTATGCAGCAGTTTATATTATACTCCGCGATCCTGCTACTTCCCAGTTGTCATTACCGTCCTCAATATAATTTTGAGTTTAATTATTTATTTGAGTTATGTGTGAAGTATGACGTAAGCCCTATATTTTCACGATATTGTGCTAAAAAAATATGGTATGCGCGGATATAGCTTAAATATGAGAAGCCAGGATTCCTTATTTGATCAACGGGGGATTTGAGTTTCTCAGTGACATACGATCCCAAAATCTGCCATACCCGGGAAAATCGAGCCCTTGTGAACGCACTCGCAGCAACGTAGAAAGAGGATCCATTTCTCACCTGGAATATGCTGGCGCCGTAGGGCGTCCTCCAAGCGTTCAGCAGGTTGTCTTTCCCTGTGCTCACGAACCATTTACCTGGACGGGAATCATTTGGGTTTTAGACAACAGGACATGGACCCGAGCGCCGGCTCAAGCACGGCGGGCCGATACTCACCGCAGTAGGCGAACTGTAGCGACAGGACACAGCTCTCATGCAGGTGGAGCTGGTACTTGTCTGGTTTCGTGACGTGAAGGACCTCCACGTTGCTGCTCTCCATCCCCACGGCCAGCCACTCCCCGGTGGGACAGTAGCCCAAGGAGAAGATCTAAGACAAAGGGTGGCGTCAGTACTCTGTCCATTTGACCAGCTGCATGCAGACGAGACCATGTGGGGGGTGGGGACAATGGCCGCTGGTTGCTCTGGTTTGTGACCGCCACGCTGGGGCTGACATTGCTGTAGTACCTCCATATAGGGGCGGCAAAACAAGCTAGTTTTCCATTAGAAAGCATTGCACTTTATACACATTCCTCTTCTTCCTGTGAGAACGCTGGGTTCGTTACAATTGAAGAAACCAGGGTAGTTTTCGTAAGGAACATTTTAGAAATCTCGTTTGTTAATGAGGTCCGGACTTTGATTGACAGGCCGTTAGCATCAGGGCTAACGACCGAACTACATCTACATCTGCCATGAGTTCCCTTTCGAACGTGGTCATTATGGCAAACGGAGATGAGTGAGGAGACAGTGTTTATTATATTTTACAGTCTATGGGGGGGGAATGATTTCAAATCAAGTTTAGAGGCTTTCGCTAAACGCTTAATCTCAGTTTTAAGCTTCTCGACTGGCGCTTACAGCCTACAAGACAAGAGTAACGGCCCACAGGCTCATTTGAAAGCCGAGACCTACAAAACTGATCCACTTTTTTGTCATAATATTTTTGTTGCTTTTTAATCACCTGTTTAGTTGCTATTTTCGTCCTCATCTACATCTCGTTTTTGTTGCCATTTTGATGACTATTTCCAAGAAACTTTTAGGATTTGGGTAAAAATTGTGCTCGGTTCAGGCGGGGGTTAAGAGGTTAAACACTTTTCAGTATCAGAAGAATTCAAGCCCCATTTTCTTCAAAACGTCAACATTTCGCGGTGAGTAATGCATTTGTTATTACATGATTATGCCGCTCAGTCTGGAATAGTTTAGAATAAAAATAACGTGAGTGCATGACCTCTGCGGCCCCCAGACGGGCCGATATAAACAACATAATACTAACCAGGCCTGTGTATGGATAAACACGCCAGAGCGTTCCCATGTAGCGCACCTGTGAAGTGAAGTCGTGCTGCTGCAGCTGCCGGCCCTCCCTCAGATCCCACGAGCGCACCGTGTTGTCCAGGCCCCCGGTCCACAGCTTGGTGCCATCGTTGGAAATGTCGATACAGCTGGCGCCGTCTGTGTGGCCCTGGAACTGCCTACAGGACACCAGCGCCGTTCAGCAAACACCCAATGTCACCACACACACCACTACACTTCAGATTGCTCTCCGCGTTTACGAGGGCTCGACATTCCAGGGTATTCGCTATATTCCGGTTATGGCAGTTTATACGACAATCGGGAAACTCAAATCCCTTGTTTACGTCAAATAGGGAAACCCGGCTTTTCGAACTTAAGCTCTGTCCGCACAGGCGCATACGTTACATGTTTGAGTGAAAATATTAAAAGCATAAATGTGAGGCTTGTTCATTTGCAGATTGTGGATCATTCCTGACCTTTACCCGTCCTGGGTCTTTATCACCGAGCGGACCCGGGAGCTCTGGGAGAAGGTTAAAGCCGGGCCGGTGTGAGAGACTGGAGCTGATGGAGTTCACCGATAGTTTGTGGAGGAAAAACTTTATCCGTCTCTGTCGTGGTCGACTCGTCTCTGCGTCCGGAGGAAAACGGTCGCCGACAGTTTCGCATAAATCCACATTACGATGATTCTTTCCATCTTAAATATTCTCTACTTTTAGTTCTTTCATGGTTCAAATATAAAACTCCATCTCCTCTTGACTCCAGAACAGTGTTAATTTTGACAACATATTTTTATTTAGTTTTAGTCTTTTGACGAAAATGTAATTCAATTTAGTCGACTAAATTTAAGACACATTTAGTCTTTGTATTAATAATATTCATTATAATCATATTTAATGGAGGTCCTGCTTCATGGAGCTGCTCCTCATGAACAAAGCTCAGAGCTGCTCCTTTGGCAGTGAATTTACATGATATGAGACTCTTTCAGACGGTCAATAGAAGTTTGGATGATTTTAGTCTCTCCTTTCCATTTTTATTTAGTCTCATTTTAGTCGACTAAAATATCTGGACATTTTAATCATAGTTTTAGTCGCATTAAAAACATTTAATTTAGTTTTAGTCCAATTTTAGTCAGAAATATCACTTTGACTAAAATTAAGACGAAATATTTTAGTTGATGAAACTAACACTGCTCCAGAAACAGGAGCTCTTCGGACTCGCCGCAAAATTCGGGTTTCTCAAATTTGGGAAACTGCCATTTTCGGGTTTGTATAAATCTGGAATCGGTTTATTTGATCAAACCCAAAACCGGAATATTAAAAACCTCGAGCCCCGGTAAACTCCGCGTCCCGTACCGGACCAGCGTCTGGTTGTGCAGGTCCCACACCGCGATGTTGCCGTCGCTGCAGCAGGAGAAGCACACTTTGGAGTCGGGGCTGATGGCTAGAGCGTAGCAGGCCGGCGCCGAGGAGGTCAGCTCCGCCTTGATCCGCGGGGTGGGCGTGGCCAGGTCCCAGATGGACAACGTGCTCGCCTCGCCGCCCACGATTAGCGTCCGGCCGTCGGGCAGGAGCCGGCATGAGCGGATGTAGTTGTCACGGTTCTGTCGGGGGGGGGGGACGCAGAAACAACAGATTTGATGAAGATGTAACGTTAAAAAGAAACAGACAGTCGGTAGGATCACAATTTAGCCTTTAGCCTTATGCTAGCTCAGGCAGGAAGTGGAGTTCATTACATCATAATGGCGTGAGAAGTTATTAGCATTTTTTCAAATTTTATTTATTAATTTTAACACATCATCATCCCTATTTTTTCCACAATTCCCCCCTGACATTTGGCTAAAAAAAAATTCCAAATGTTTTTTTGACCCAATTTTTCTTATTTTTTTGCCAAGATTTCTTGACATTGGAGACGGACCAGATTGTTGTTCTGTTTTCCGGTTCTAGACAAAAATTTATTTATTTATATAAATATATATTTCAGTATAGGTATCGTAGAGCCAGTGGTGGAGCTCTGGGTCAGAGACTGAAAGTAAACGCTGGTTCTGATGTTACTCCAACATTCTGAGTAAAGGCGTTTGTTTCTTTGTCTCAGTCACCAACACAGTGACTGTAACTATAACCAATTACCTTTTTAAAGTAAACTTCCCAACACTGATTATATAATAAAAATGTGGCACATTATTACAGAAAGAACATTTTATTGTTTTTTTGTTGAATAGATAATCATAATATAATAAAAACAAGCCTCAACTATATCCAAACACTGTGGAAAACAAAAGACAAACAACTATGGCCTTCCATTTGGATCAAGAAATACGCAGAAATATATATTAAAGAAGGTTCAATCTTGCCTCCGGTCAAGAAGCTTTTAAATTGGGGTAAAGCAGAACCGGTTACGGCGGGGGTTGAGAGGTCGCCATCATCTTACCAGACAGTCGAGCTGGGACACGGGGCTCTTGTTGCCCGGGTGACTGATGTCCCACACCTTGACGCAGCCCTTGCCTCCAGTGTAAACGTGGCGCGTGGGGTTGCTGATGGTGACGGCGCACACCACCTCGCCGTGGTTCAGGGTGTTGATCTGCCGGGCGTGGCGCGGGATGCCCGGGCCCACCAGCGCGTCCGGAGGGAAGGGCACGGGCTGCATCTGCCCGTCCGCCGCTACGTGGAAGGAGTACGCACTGCAACGCGAAGAAGAGGACACTGGGTGAGGACGGGTGTCGGTCAGGAAAACGCAACAGAGCGGGGGTCGCTCACTAAAGATAATTCATTTAGTTTCATCAAAAACCTTAAGAATACTTTGAAAAGGAAAGAAAATTGTAAAAAAAAAAAAAAGAAAAAAAGAAATCCCATTGTAAAGGTGCCAGTGACCAAGTTTTAGATGGTGAGTTTTCTGGCTGGCTTCATTAAAAAAATAAAATAAAAAAGAGCCGATGTTTTGAACGGTTCTTTGAAATGATCGGATCCCGGTAAAGAGCCATAAATGCCATCGCTAGTTAACCCCTTAACCCCCGCCTAGAGGCCATGAGCCCCACTGCTTGTGTGCTTGTGTTTTTTTTACTCATTAATTGTCCGTGAGAGTAAATACTACGCTGACAGAAGAGACAAAGGCAGAGAGGGTAAATGTTCATCCAGTTACACAACGGAGATCATTTTTTTTCACTCAAACTCTGCTGTAAATACTGTTTAAGTGGCGCTAGCCGCAGTTAGCTTTGCACCGTTCGAATCACGAAGAAGAAGCTAACAGGCTATTATTGTGCATTGTGCCTCCGACCCAGGGGCAGGGACGTTGCAATTGTGGTTTTCTGGCCAGAGACACCAGGGGGAGATGAAAGACCCCCCGATCATCCCATTCTGTTTCGTATGGGCGTAGCCCTCTACGGGCTTCGCTATTGGTTATAACCCGAGGCATCGCCTCGCGCCTGAGAGATAAAAACATCTACCCGCTCCAATCATGTCAAGGTGATGGTATATCCATCTGGGGTATAAAAACCCCATCTGCCCACCGCTCATCTCCTTTTTTAACTCAGCGTTTGAGAGAGCAAGTTCTTTTCAGAACTCACTTCTACGAGCACGTTCTTCTCAGAACAATACTTCTAACTTACCTTCAGGATCTTCTCGCCGCTTCTCTGCTCGAAGATGACTTCACCTGCCGGTGTCGAGCTCCGCAGATGCGGCAAATGTCCCTCCATTCTCCTCCCTGAGGATCAGCACGAGCTGTGCTTCCGCTGCCTCGGTTGGCACCATGCAGCGGGTGATGCTGACTGCCAGGCGTGCTTAGCGCTCTCCCGGGAAGAGCGCGAGCGTCGCCGGGGTTTTATGGGTCCGGATTCACCAGAACGGCCAGCTCAGGACGCTGTGCCCCTGATTCAGGACCCAGCCCCTTCAGCAAGCCCCAGGAGGAAGGAATGGAGTGAATATGATGAGGAGGATGATCGTCGCTGCTACGACGAAGACGCTGCCTCCATCTTCTCCGAGACGCCGTCCGGGCTACAGGGGGATCGTTATCCTCTCGACTATCTCCCCGCGTTGTTTGCGTCTGCCGCAGACCGAATGGAGATTCCTCTGCCCCCGTCTCAACCTGCTGCTCCGGTGGAGGACTTCACCGAAGGCTTAGCTAGCCGTTCCCGCCGAAAGCCGCGCCCTGTCGTGATGTGCCCGGCTATGACACCGATCATGCACTTTGCTCAGCGTGAATGGGCTCATCCTCTCGCGGCAAAACATCCTGCACTGGGGTACGGGCCGTATTCCACGGTGCAGGACTGGACGTGGCGGTCCGGGGTTCCGCCGATTGAGGACGGAGTCAGGATGTCCCTCCTTCCGTCCTCATCCCCTTGGCCAGGCGATAAAACGTTGCTTCCCTCTGACAAGGATAAGCTGACGATGGCCGTTTTAGACCGCTGCTATGCTAACGCCGCTCAGGTAGTGGCGTTAGCTAGCAACATGGCTTTTCTGGCGGGCTCCCTGGATAAGCTCATCCACGGACGCTCCGAGCTGGCCCTGGAGGAGCTCGAGGAGGTCCAGACTACGGTGGCGTCTTTTCTCCGTATGTCCCAGGCTTTCGCCATTGACGGTGGCCGTTCAATGGCGGCGGCTCAGGTGGGATCTCGCCATTTGTGGCTGGGGCTTTCCTCGTTGAAGGAACAGGAGAAGCGTCAACTACTCGATCTCCCGGTTTCCACATCATCATTGTTTGGCCCTGACATCCAGGCAATGGTCGAACGCCTCGATGCTGCCTCCAAAGCCTCCCAGCAGCTGGGACCGCATCTCCGTCCCCAGTGGGACCGTCAGCGCTCTGAACGGCGGGGAGGGGCTCAGCGGCGCGAGCGCCGTTTTCATCCCCCATCTCCTCCGCGGAGACGCGACACTCCGGGTTCATCCCAGACGGATCCAGCGCGTTCTCCGAGACGGGACCAGCGGAGGGACCGTGGATCTGGACCAGCGCATCGACGTCCGGGCGCTGACACCAGAGGGGGGAAACGGGGGCATTTTGTTTACAATAAAGGCCGTGCTTCGGCCCGTTACATTGTAAAAGAGCATGCTTCGTCTCTTATTTGCAGCGGAGACGCGCTGAGAGCGTCTGCCGTTCATGAGTCTTCTACTCCTCCCGCTGCTTTCCGCAGCACGCCACGGCTTCGTATTCTCCTACCGGAACGTACGGGGGATACGTCACGGCGGCCGGTACCTTTGACCCATCCGCGGAGCGGCAGTGCGGACTCGGATCATGTCACTCCGCGGGCTGGGGCTGCCTCTAAACCTCCGCTTGGCAGGAGGCGGGGCAGCCCTTGGAGCGTGCAGGGGAGTGAGACTGTTCAGTCTAAGAAGCGTAAGTCCTCTCTTGACGGCGCGCCGGCCGCGGCGGCGCCGCTGTCCGAGGGTGGGGAATCCCCGCAGCCCTTTTCATCAGGGCCCCCCCACGTCCTACCCCGCAGGCCGGGGTGGAGGTGGGCGGGCCTTCTCCGTTTCTACCGGTGAGGCCCGTGACAGAATTTTATCAGGAGTGGAAGAGCCTGGGGCTTCTTTCTTCTCACTGGTTAGAATGGACGCTCCGCAGGGGATACGCGTTGCAGTTCGCTCGGAGACCGCCGCCTTTCAGCGGGATCCTCAGGACGAGGCTCCGAGGTCAGGCGGAGGCCGCGGTCATCCAGGAGGAAGTAGCCTCTCTGCTGCGGCGCGGGGCTGTGGCAGAGGTGGCTTCGGACGCGGTGGAAAAAGGGCTGTACTCCCCATATTTCCTAGTCCCCAAGAAAAGCGGGGGTGTACGTCCAATTTTGGACCTGCGCGTCCTGAACCACTGCATCGCGGAAAGGCTTTTTCGCATGCTGACGGTCAGGCAGCTTTTGGAGTGTGTCAGACCAGGAGACTGGATGACGTCCGTGGATCTCACAGATGCATACTTCCACGTTCCTATTGTGTCGGAACACAGGAAGTTTCTGCGCTTTGCAGTGGGGGAGAAGTGCTACGAATATCACCGCCTCCCCTTCGGTTATTCGCTGGCCCCGCGCACGTTCTCCAAGTGCGTGGAGGCGGCGCTGGAGCCGCTTCGTCGTCGTGGCATCCGAGTTCTGACTTACATCGACGACTGGCTCATCCTGGCCTCGTCTCGGCAGGAGGCGCAGGCTCACACGACGGCCCTGTTGGAACACATCTCCCGATTGGGATTTGTGGTCAACTTGGAGAAAAGCGCGTTGTACCCCATTCAGCGTGTAACGTATCTGGGTCTGCAGCTAGACTCCAGGGACATGCGCGCCTCCCTCTCGGCCGAGAGGATAGAGGCGCTGCTGGCGCTGGGGAGAATGGTACTGGACAAGCCGCAGGTGCCGTCCCAGTCCATTCGTTCCCTATTGGGCATGATGGCAGCCGCTCACCCTGTGGTTCATCTGGGTCTGCACTTCTCAAGTCAGCTGGCGGGTCACCATGTCATGGTGCGGTCGGACAACACCACAGTGGTGGCCTACTTAAACAGGCAGGGGGGGACCAGGTCTCCCACTCTGCACAGGAAAGCGACGGAAATTCTCTTGTGGGCGGGCTCCCACCTGTCCTCCCTGAGAGCCCGTCACATTCCCGGTCTGCTCAACGTGGGCGCGGACGTTATGTCCAGGGGAGGCCCACTCCGCGACGAGTGGAGCCTAGCCCCATGGGTCGCAATGGAGGTTTGGCGCCGGTTCGGGGATCCAGTGGCCGACCTTTTCGCCAGTGCAGAAAACGCACAGTGCCCACTTTGGTTCTCGCTCAGGTGGGCAGACGCCCCTCCGCTTGGGGTGGACGCCTTGGCCCAGCGGCCGTGGCCTCAGGGTCTCCTGTATGCATTTCCGCCAGTTCACCTCATGCCTCCTCTGCTGCACAGGGTGAGGACGGAGGGGTTGGTGATTCTGATAGTGGCCCCAGACAGTCCGAACGCCAGGTGGTACCCGGACCTGGTGGGGATGGTGGTGGAGGGCCCCTGGCCCCTGCCGGACCGGTCGGACACGTTGGTCCAAGCAGGGGGGACTCTGCACTCCCGCCCGGTGTTGGGACGCAGCCTTTTGGCTTGGAAGCTGAGAGGGGGAAGTTGTTGCGTTTAGGCCTTCCCTCTCCAGTGGTGGCCACTATTCAGGGTGCCCGTGCACCATCCACTACGCGAGCGTACAGTGCTCGTTGGCGGTTTTTTCGAGGACTGGTGTTCAGAAAGGGTGCTTGATCCCACTTCCTGCTCGATAAGGGGAGTGTTGGAGTTCCTACAGTTCCTCCTAGATAGAGGGCGGGCTGCCGCCACTCTGGGGGTGTTCGCGGCAGCCATTACGACCGGACACGTGGGGTTTGGCCATCTCACGGCGAGGAACCATCCCCTGGTTAAACGCTTTTTGCGTGGAGCACGGAGGCTGAGACCGCCCGTGCGGTGCTCTTTGCCCTCGTGGGACCTTCAGGTGGTGTTGGAGGGTCTGTCGGGCCCTCCTTTTGAGCCCCTGGACAGGTCAGACCTTAGTTGCCTGTCATATAAGACTGCGCTCCTTTTGGCTCTGGTCTCTGCCAAGAGGGCGGGGGACCTGACTGCGCTGTCTGTGCATCCATCCTGTACGTCCTTCGGTGAGGATGGGGGTCTGCTTGAGATGTGGCCTAATCCGGCTTTTCAGCCCAAGATTGTCACTTCTTCTTTCAGGTCTAGGGTTATCAGAGTTAGACCCTTCTTTCCTCCACCACATGCTTCTGTGGAGGATAAGAGGCGAAACCTGCTGTGTCCGATTCGGGCCCTGCGTTGTTATCTGGACCGTACAGCGACGTTCAGGCGGTCGGACCAACTGTTTGTGGGGCTTGGGGCCGGACGCAAAGGTGCCCCACTCTCTACCCAACGGCTGGCTCATTGGGTCTGTCATGCCATTCGTATGGCATACGAGGCTCGGGGTCTTCCTGCTCCTAGGGTCGTCAGGGCCCACTCTACTCGAGGGGTGGCTGCCTCTACTGCTTTGTTTAGAGGGGTGTCGATAGAGGATGTGTGCTTGGCGGCTTCCTGGTCATCCTCGTCGACCTTCGCCCGCTCGTACTTGATGGACGTTGCTTCTGGGTCTGTCGCTCATTCGGTTTTGAGCGGCGGGCGGGTTTAATTTGATCTTGACTGCCCAGTGCAGGTGCTCTTGGGAGAGGCGACCTGTCTGGGCGTGGGGGTGCGGGCGCTCTTGGGAGAGGCGGCCTATGCACCTTCACTCCTCCTTTTCGGTTGTGGGTGCGTGTGTGCTCTTGGGAGAGGCGACACGCGTGCTCTGTGTTTTGTTTTGGTTGCATGTGCGCTCTTGGGAGAGGCGGCCGCTATGCTTCCTTCTGTATATGGTGCTAGGTGCCTTGGTGCTCTGGTGGAGCAGCCCGTGGCCCTGCTCTGACTGCCCATGGGTGCGTCTGGTTGGTGACACTGACTGCATGACGTTGTCCTGGGTGCGCTCCAATCGTGGTCATTTGTGCCTGCTGGGAGTACATTCTTCCCTACGGTCTTCGCGCAGGGTTTTAACCAATAGCGAAGCCCGTAGAGGGCGTAGCCCATACGAAACAGAAATGACAGTTACTTGACGTAACTATAGTTCTGTGAGTATGGGCGTAGCCCTCTACCTGCATGCCCAGCAGGCCCATCCTGTCTTCTATGGCTGAGTTCAAAGGAGATGAGCGGTGGGCAGATGGGGTTTTTATACCCCAGATGGATATACCATCACCTTGACATGATTGGAGCGGGTAGATGTTTTTATCTCTCAGGCGCGAGGCGATGCCTCGGGTTATAACCAATAGCGAAGCCCGTAGAGGGCTACGCCCATACTCACAGAACTATAGTTACGTCAAGTAACTGTCATTTAACACTTGTGTTGCCCCCAGAGGGACCACGGGAAGGATTCAACAACATGGTAAACAAGTTACTTAGTTCTTCTTTAACCAAGCACATTTTCTCTCCAGTTTTACCCAAAACTATCATCTAAAAAGCTGCTTGACCTGAGAGCTTACAGCCTCTAGGCCAGGGTAACACCGCATTTGAAAGCTAAGGCCTACAAAACTGATCAAAGTATCTTTGTTTTTGTTATGACATTTTTGTCACTTTTTTTAAATCACATTTTCAATTCTTTTTTGTCACGTTTTCATTAATTGTTTTTAATGTAAGCCATGAAAATGGGACCAAAACCTGAAAACACAACCATAACGAGGACGAAGCTTGGATTACTTTTGTAGGCCATAGCTTTCCAATGAGGCGTCACACTGGCCTATAGGCTGTAAGCTCCTGTCCAGCAGATTTTAGATTTGGGTAAAGCCGAACTGGAGAAAATGTGCTCGCTTAAGGCTTTAAGAGGTTAAAACAAAGTATTACAAATGTGCAAAACCTCAACAGAATCGGGACTTGTTGGAGAGATGGCCAAAAAATATTCTTGATAAACCATCTTGATAACTTATCGATTAGAAGTTCAATCAACATAAATCTCAGTTTGAAAGTTTTTTTTCTACGAGCCTCAGTGAGTGTGGAGGAAAAACTACATTGAACAGAATTCCCCAGACACAGGTTGGACCCCCACACTGTTTACGTCAGAGTCCACCGTTTAAACAAAGAGAACAAAATCAATGAATGAAAACACTCACGGCTTCCCCCCGGGGATCCCCGTCAGGCTGGGGGGCATTCCGGGCACTCTCATGTGCGGATGTGGATCAAAGCCCACCTGAGGAGGAAGCACAGACGCACAGGTCAAACAGCGACGCCTGACAGGAACGCAAACACTCTGAGCGCCACGTGAGTGAGGAGTCTGCAAACAGCGGGGCTCAGTGCGCTGGGTACACGGCCACCGCTGCACTGAAGCCTTTTTAAACGCTCTGCAAACACGGAGCAGAGTGATGAGCTGATCAAGTGGAGCGCGCAGGAAAACACACCAGCTCGGGCCAACAGCAGCTCCACCTGTGACACACGGCATCTACACCAGGCCACGCCCACAAGAAACTACCAGAGGGGTTTCCTTCGCCTATTCCACTGCCTTACACACTTTCCTAAACTCTGTTAAGCAACAACAACAACAGGAACTACAAATGTGCAGCTCTTTGGCTTTAAAATCCAGACACTCAGCTTTTGATAAACAGACCAGAAAATGTGTCCACACTTCGATCCCCTGCTATCACTTAAAGAGGGGGTGTTATGCTTTTTTCCATCACATAGCTCCAGTCTATAGCACTACAATGATGACCTTCTGTTGGTCTGTATATGCAGTAAATTAAAATAACTGCTCTCTCAAAATGGCCGTACTGAACGTCTTGAAATAGGCCTCTGTCTCTTTAAGAAGCTTTCCGACACGCCCCCTTCAGCACACTACTGTGGCATTGAAACAACAACACTGTGCGGGGGGGAGGGGGCTCTGCTGAGCTGAGGAGCAGTGGTTGGGGGCTCGGCTGGTGACGAAAGGTCCAGAGGCGTCTCCAGGAGGTGGGGGCGTTCCTAGGAGGACTGAGGCATAGCTACACCTAAAATGGCCACCGTCTAAGTTTTTACTGATTACTCAAAAATATGTGAATGAACCGAGGCAACGCTCCAGGCACGTGTTTAATGAGGGAATGACATAATAACAGGATATAAGGCTTGAAAAAGTCGATTTGACATAATACCCCCCCTTTAATGTCACTTTATACACATCTGTAAATACAATTCTGCTGTTGTTCTATGTCAAACTGTCTTACCATATTTTACTTTTTTTTTTAAATCTTATGTAATATTCTGATTGCATGCATGGCCCTTATAGCCTTATAGTTTAAAGTTTTATAGCTTATTTTTATCTAAATTGTGTGTTATACGTTTTATGTTGCACGTCTGCAGTTTGTGAACCTGTTCTCAAACAATGGCAATAAAAACTCTGTGCCTTCATTCATGGACCTGACTGTGGGACAGCGCAGACTGACCATGGGGGAGCGTCCGTACGCAGCCACAGCAGCAGCAGCGGCTGCGCTCATCTGAGGAGACATGTTGTGGAGTCCAGCAGCATAAGCAGCAGCTCCAGCCGCTCCGGCCAACTCGCCATTCATCCCTGCAGCATGGGGCAGCATCCCAAACGCACCCGGGTACGGGCCCGGCACTGCCAGGGGGGTCCTCAGGCCAGCACCTGGAAACACGGCGTGATGTTAATGACTGCTTACAGGACAGTAACAAAACGGAGACTCGTATTAACAGGATACAAGTGGCATGATTTTAGGCCCAATTCAAATGTTCCTGATCTAGATCATTCAGAAACTACTATTTTATTCCGACTGAGATGATTCATCAGTCCCAGTGCGGTCACAGAGGGGCGGTGGGGTGTTGGGTCCTTACCAGGTGGGTGTGCGATCTCCATAGAGGGAGGTTTTCCGAGGCTGGGTCTGATGCCAGGGGTGGAGCTGGGCCCCGGGGTGGAGTCTCCTCGAGGAGTGGGAGTGCTGGACTTCAGCCCTGGTGTTCCCGCCTTTTCTCTCTACAGGAAAGAGATAAATACATAAGAGCGACATGTTTGACAGCGAGCTGCGCCCGCTCCGGCCGGGTCTGACGCACCATGGCCATCTCTTTGGATTTGAGGGAGGAGGAGCTCGCAGAGGAGGCGGTAGAGGCGGGACTGCACGGGTCTTTCTTCAGGAGGCGGGCTTTATCCAGACCGTTTTCCCGTGGAGAAGGCAAGGGGGTACCGCGGGGTGAGGCGGGGTCCTGCGGAGTCAACACATTACACTTTACACGTTTAAATTACCCACAGAGACGTTTCCCAGTGAACGACACGGACCTCATTTGAAACGTCTACCACCAAGTTGTCGTCGCTTTTCTCCCCGTCGCTGTCCTGCACAGAACAAGTCCACGGCTCATTTTAAAAGCGCGGCTACGATGAACGCCGCGACTGAACCTACACTTACGTAGTGGCTCGAGTCCTTGTCCTCCACCTTGCGTTTCTTGGAGTCATTGGGGAACTCCGGCCCGTTGCGTCGCTTGTCTGAATTCCTCAGGTTTTCGGGAAGCATCGAGTTGCTCTGGGAAAGAAAAAAACAAACAAACATTTATTCATCTTCTTAAACACTGGATTAAAACATTAACGCAGCGCCCTCTACCTCGACTTCATCAAATCTGAAAAGGTTAGGGCGCCCTCTCAAAAGCCAAGAGGTTAATCGCAGAGGGAAACTCGAGTCCAGTTACCGGCCCGCGTCACTCCACTCGGTGATTACATTAAGTGCCTCTTCAGCGCTCGCTCTGCGCCCCGACCAGCCGCCCCGGTCTGTTTGCGAACGCCGGCTCTAATCGGGTGTGAAATATTCGCAGGGAGTAGGACCACAGGTGTGCCACGGATGTGACCCGTGTGAAGTCACGTGAAGAGAGCCTCGTTTGTGTCGTGGGGATGTGAAAGATCGTTCAAATATCAGAGAGAGCGCAAACGTGTCACCAGGGCAGCAGGACGTTGCCACACTTTTGTTATTGCAATATTCATACGGCGAGAAGACGCAATTTAGCAGAATCCCAGAGTCCGTCCTGCTGGACTGAAGCCTGGAGTTACTTTTCATCAAGACTTC
Source organism: Proterorhinus semilunaris (assembly GCA_021464625.1). Taxonomy (NCBI): domain Eukaryota; kingdom Metazoa; phylum Chordata; class Actinopteri; order Gobiiformes; family Gobiidae; genus Proterorhinus; species Proterorhinus semilunaris. Next base: position 1,299,571 of record CM038345.1, on the reverse strand, counting down.
ATTTAGTTCCGTTTTATGTCCATATTTTGTGTTTATCAAGTCTTCTTTCAATAGTATGTAGGGATGTAACGATTCACTCAAGCCCCGATTCGATTTCCGATTTGAAGTTCCCGATTTCGATTTTTCCCGATTTTTTTAAACCTTTAATTATTTATTTTTAGAAAAGAATGACTCCTTCACACCAATGTTTCTTTTGTTTTAACATCTGTATTTGTGTCCTTGTAACAAATTGCAACTGTCTCAGTGAGAGAACTTTACATTACAAACTATTACAAGACATGAAAATGAACTATAATCATTTTGACAGAGTGCTTGTAAATTTACATGTTTTCAGCATAAATAAACTATGTAGCAAAGCAAACATTTTGAGATTATATTTATTTTACCAAACCTTTATTTTTTAATTTTTGCAGTTTGAACATAATACTATCATTTAGAACTAATGTTACAGTGCAGTTTTGTTCACCCTTGAAGCCTCACTGCCTCCGGTGCAGCCTTTGTGAACATAAGGAGCTCCTGTAGGTGTTGGATTATTTGAGGATTTCAGCAGAATCAGAGCAGGTCAGATGTTTGTCAGTTTACGATCTTTGGTAAACTTCTGTTAAAATGCTAAACTCTGCGTTAGCGCTAATGCTAATCTCGTAGCCGCTAACGCTAATCTCGTAGTCGCTAACGCTAATCTCGTAGCCGCTAACTTTAGCTGCGTCTGTTTCTTCCATGCCTGCACGTGTTTGTGTTTACATGGTGTGGCGTGTGTTGGGGGTGAGGCGGGGGAGCTTGTCTTGAGAAAAGGTTAACGTTGTTAGAAACAACGAGCTAGTCTGTTCCGGTCTGTTTCGGTCGCGCAAAATGGAGTAGCTGAGGGCGGCTTTAAAATCAATTCTTTTATTTTTTACATCGATTCACATTTTTTTACGCATATTAAAACCGATTTTAAACCGATTTTCGATGAATCGTTACATCCCTAATGGTATGTATTCATTGGTATACAAATACTGTATACCTTAAAGTAAACCTTAAATCTGGGGTACCTGACGTTTTGTTGTTGTGAGAACATTTATCTTTGTCACCTCAGACCGTGTTGTAAACGCAACAAAAAAACGACCGTGCTGCGTCGTCTCCGCCTAAATGTTTAATGAGCGACTGGACATAGAAGTAGAATCTAAATTAGTCAAAGTTTGATACAGGTGTGAAACTTGAACAAGTCGGAAGTCCAGCAGGGCGTGTGAGAGCTAGAAACGAGTTCGGGCCAAAACCGAAAAATGACTTGAATTAAGGAAATGTGTCTCGTTTGAGCAGTTTTCACTCATTTAGACATTTTACCTGATGTTTACTTTGCTAGTGTGATAACGTTTCAGACTACAGCTCGTTCTAAGGTCATCTCGTTTGAAATGAGTAAAACTGACAATAAGAACGATGGTCAAAGAAGACGACATGTATTGAAACTTCTCAGAACAATGTCTGTGTAAGTTCTCAGTCGTACAGGAGTTGTCCATCTTCAATAAAGGTACTTGATTCATCTTCTGTACTCAGTAGTTGAAGTCTTCGAACGTTTCGCCCCTCATCCAAAAGGCTTCGTCAGCAACAAAGGTCACAATCTGCACGCAGCTGAATATATAGACTCAGTAGTTGAAGACTTCAACTACTGAGTACAGAAGATGAATCTCAGAACAAGTGAAATGATCTCGGTCAGATGCCCACCTACATCTCCATCTAGTCAAAACAACTCAAATGTGGATCATCATGCTCACACTGAGACATTTAAACCAACCAAGTTAATTACTCTTTTCAGTGCAGAGCTTCTGGTGGATTCCCGACCCCCTCCCCCGACTCGTCATCTCAACATCACTGAGCGAAACTCCCCAGAACCATAACCTGCCAGTGCAGCGTGTCATTTTCTCAGCTGCCCAGCCCTCGACAACCTTTTCATTCCCAAACATCCACGAGGCGAGTCCCCACAAGTGTCTAAAAGCAGTCCATCAGTGTAATAAATACCCCCCCCCCCTGCCCCCCTCTGCCCCCTTTTGGCCTCCTGACCAACGGATCCTATTGTCAATGGATTAAAGCTTCA
>CM038344.1:44328346-44330846 GCA_021464625.1 Proterorhinus semilunaris | reverse complement strand
ATGTCTGTGGAGGCAGAGGCGTAGAATCCGGAGGTGAGGGAGTTTCTGTGATCGTCAGAGCGTGTAGTAGCGGCGACGGAATGGCGTGATTAGCGCTGCGGCTAACGCAATGCTAACGGAGAAAAGCAATATTCCTTCGCGGTGGCTGCAGGATAAAAGCTGATATTTTCACTGTACATCCACAATCTACCGCGCACCTTAACTAGACTGAGACGTAAACAAAAGCACGCGACGGAGCGGACTTTGCTGCCATATCTCGTTGCTCTACTTACTTCCCAAATCGCGTGCCCTGCGATTACGAAATCGCGTTGTGTAATATCGCGATAAAATTGCAAATGCAATTAATCGTTCAGCCCTATACTTAAGAAGTTTGACGAGTACTTTATTCCCCGCCGCAACATCATACATGAGCGGGCTTGTTTCTATCAGCGCGGCCAGCAGCCCGGGGAAACGGCAGAGCAGTATATCCGCGTTTTGTACGAGGTGGCGGAGCATTGCGAGTTTGGCGACAAGCGGGACGAGCACATCAGAGATCGCTTGGTAGTGGGCATTCAAGATAAAGAGCTGTCCCGTAAGTTCCAACTCAAAGCAGACCTGACGTTACAAGAGGTGACTGAACAAATTCGCCAGGCAGAAGAGATCAACAAGCACGTCAGCCTCCAGTCCAACGCGCCAGAGGCCATGGCGGTGAACATGGTCCGGCGGCAGAGCGGACCTCACACGGACAGACCGGGGCGTTATAGACCGCGCCAAGATGCAAGTAGCCGGCAGGGAACATACAAAATGGAGGGCTGCGGGAAATGCGGTAAGCCCAAACATTCGGACATGAGAAAATGCCCTGCACTTAAGAGCAAGTGTAATAAGTGTCAAAAACAAGGGCACTGGGAGCGAGTGTGTCACTCTAAAGCTGTAAGAGAAATCACTGAAGAGTTAGAGCAGACATATTTCCTTGGAGAAATTGACAATAAAACTGATCGAGATAAATGGACAGTGGACTTGGACATAAATGATGTGCCGATAACATTTAAAATAGACACTGGTGCAGATGTTACAGTCATCAATCAGAGCACATACAAGATGATGAAGCCAAAAATTGAACTGCAACTACCAAACACCAGGTTTGTGAGTCCAGGCGGAGATCTCAAATGCATGGGACTGTTCCAGGCTACCACCAAGTATAAAGAGCAGCAGTACACGTTCAATGTTTATGTCATAGAAGGGAAAGTCAGCTGCTTACTGGGGCGCCATGAGGCAGTGGAGATGGGCCTTGTGAAAAGAGTGAACGAGGTCAGTACTGTTTTCAGCTCAGGTGGACTGCTGGACACAGAGCCAGTGAAGATAGTTCTACAAGAGGGTGCCCAGCCATATGCAGTACATACAGCCAGACGGATTCCCCTGCCCCTCGTCCCTCTGGTAAAGAAGGAGCTGCACCGAATGGAAAGTGAAGGCATCATTGAAAAGGTGACTCAGCCAACAGAGTGGTGTGCAGCCATGGTGCCGGTGCTCAAGCCCAACCGGGAGGAGGTGCGCTGTTGTGCAGATCTCAGGAAGCTTAACCGTGCAGTGCAGCGTGAAAAATATGTCCTGCCCACCGTGGAAGAGATTTTGCCCAGGCTGGCCGGATCCAGAGTCTTTACTTCATTAGATGCAGCCAGTGGTTTTTACCAGATACCGCTGCACAAGGACAGTCAAAAGCTCACAACTTTCATTACTCCGTTTGGGAGGTACGCATTTCGGCGGCTCCCATTCGGGATCACAAGTGCACCAGAGATTTTCCAAAGGAAAATGGCGGAGACTCTGGCAGGACTCGAAGGGACTGAAGTGTACATGGATGATATCCTCATTCACGGAGAGAATGTGGAAATCCACGACCAGCGCTTGGCGAAGGCTCTGGCAGTCATCAAGGCAGCAGGGCTCAAGTTGAATGAACGCAAGTGCAAGTTTCGGCAGGACCAGATTCGCTTCCTCGGACACGTCCTCGACAAGAACGGCGTTCGCCCTGACCCGGACAAAGTCGCAGGGATTGAGAATTTCCCTCAGCCAGAGAACATCACCGAGCTGAAAAGGTTCCTTGGTATGGTGAATTATTTGGCTAAATATGTTCCAGAACTGTCTACTGTGGGCCAGCCACTCTACGCGCTGCTAAAGGGAAACGTAGAGTGGGCTTGGGAGCCTGCCCAGCTCACAGCTTTTCAAAACCTCAAGGCTTTGTTGGCCACAGCCCCTGTTCTTGTTTTTTATGATGCTAACAAACCAACTGTAGTTTCAGCAGACGCGAGCAGTTACGGACTGGGAGCTGTTTTACTACAGCAGCAGCACGGGGACCGATGGAAACCCGTGGCCTACGCATCCAGACGACTCAGTGACACGGAGACCAGGTACGCTCAAATTGAAAAAGAGTGCCTGGCCAGCGTCTGGGCGTGCGAAAGGTTTGAAAAGTACCTTTTTGGACTCGACAACTTCAGACTGGTAACCGACCACAAGCCCCTCGTACCCTTGA